>LPNX011080073.1:193846-217956 GCA_001517045.1 Pseudotsuga menziesii
TTTCAACTGTCTGTAATCAATACATAACCTGACTGTACCATCTTTCTTCTTTACAAACAGAACCGGTGCTCCCCAAGGAGACACACTCGGTCATATATACTTCTTTTCCAACAACTCTTGCAGTTTCATTTTCAACTCTAGCATCTCCAGTGTACTCATCCTGTAGGGTTCCTTGGACACTGGTGCTGCTCCTAGCACAAGTTCAATTGTGAAATCAATGTCCCTCTTTGGAGGAAGCCCTGGAATCTCATCAAAAAACACATCCCTGAATTCCTGTAACACCTGATAGTCCTCCAACCTAGGAGTTTCATCTCCTGATGCCTCCAAAATATGAGCTGCATACAACTGGAAACCCTTCCTATAAAACTTCTTTAACTGCATTGCTGAAACCTGCCATACTGAAATCACCTTTGGAATGCCTTTCACAACTACTAGGTTCCCTTCTTCATTCATGCATTCGAAAGTCTTATTGTAACAGTCAAGCTTCACCCTATGAGCTTCTAACCAATCCATCCCAATGAGAACATCATAGGAACCAAGCGGTAGAACATTTAGATCTACACAAGTGACCAACCCATCCATGACCAATGGACATTTCTCTACCATTTCACTAACCTTTCTCTTAGTTCCAGTGGCTAGCTGGACTAACCAAGATTTCCTATGCTTTACCTTCTTAAAAGCACAAATCTCCACTATTCTAGGGGTAATGTAACTGTGCATAGAACCAGGGTCAATAAAAATAGAAACAGATTGCTCAATAATCTTACCTGCTACTTCAACCACAGTTGACTAGTGATCTTCCTGGTGGTCCTCCAGTGCTGCATAAATCCTAGGGAATGCCCTTGCTACTTGACCCACTGTTTCTGCTTCTTGAACATTGTAAGCTGGCCTTGCACTCTCATTCTCTAGTGGACAATTTCTACGCAAGTGAGGTCCTTCACATTTCCAACACTTGAGTGGACCTTTATTCGGATGTAGCTCTTTAGGCTTTCCACCTGTCACTCCAACTCGATCACTCGCAGCTTGGGATGGCTGCTTCTACTGATTCCTGAATCGAGAAGGTTTGAAACCTTTCTTTCTTTGGTCCAACTTTTCATTCTTCTTGTCCTTCCATGCCTTATGGTAATCAGGTTTTCCTTTACTTTGATCATAGCAATACTTAGCTTTTCTTATTGCTTCTTCAAGATTTCTAGGTTCATAAAACTCAATTCTATCTTTGTAAGACTGAGTTAATCCACTCAAAAAATGCTGGACCTTCACTTTTTCATCTCTGATGTACCAGACATACCTCAACAGCTCCAAAAACTTATTTGCATATTCATCCATGGTTTGCTGTCCCAATCTCAGCTCATGGAACTCCTTGATGTTGTCATCATAGTACCTGTCAGAGAGGTATTTATGCCTGAAATACTTCTTGAACTGTTTCCACTTCAGTTTCCTTTCACTGATATTTTTTACCTGCTTGAAGTGTTCCCACCAAATGGATGCCCTTCCATTCAGATTGAATATGGCAACTCGTGCCTTCATGTTTCCTGAATAATCCTGCACCTGAAAGTACTTCTTTATCCCAAGAAGCCAAGCCTCAGCTTCTTGTCCCGTCTTTATCTCACCATCAAATGTAGGAGGTTTAGCTTTCCTAAACTCATCTCGAGAGTGATCCCTAAGGTGCCTTCTTCTTTTCCTTTTATGAGGAGATGAACTCATTTCTCTACTGGATTATTTGGAGTCAGACGATCCACTAGAAGTCCTTCTCCTTCTCCTAGTGCTGCTCTTACTACCTTCTGGTCTTGATGTACCTCGTCCAGAATCTCTCTTTTTCTGCAAGTCTGTCAAACTTTCCAATATGGTAGCATTCAACTAATGCTGCTCTTCCTGGGATTTTATTAAGTTTCTCATGGTGGCTGCAACATCTGACGGTGTCTCTTGGAATCTCCTTCCATTGGACTCAATGTCATCATTCCTATTACGGACATTTTCTCCCATGGCATCTTTTGCTCGCTTGTAAGAATCCCAAGCATCATACCCATCATGGGTTCTCATGACTGAACCACCTCTGGCTTTACCACACTGTTCTTTTTGGAGTACTACTCTTGGAAGTTATCTATAGTTCTGCAATGTGTTAGTAGCAAACTATTAGATGCATAGTGTTAATATAAATCAAACTACTTACCTTTTTCTTGGAAAAATAATAAAATAACAAATTTTCCCAAACACAAGATTTCCTTCATCAAAGAACGTCTGTTTGAGGGAGACGACGGGGGTCAAGGGGGCTTGCCCCCTTGTGGCTTCCTTGCGCCACTGCAGGGTGGGTTGAGGGCAGCGCCCTTGTTTTTTTTTTTTGTAAATCTTTGATTTTTGTACAATCTGGCACATAAGATCGCTGCCACCTTCTCCTTTCCAGCCCTGAAAATCCACTGAAAAACAGCCGAAAATCCCACTGAAAATCAGTCGAAATTTCCTTGTATAGGATCGGGTCTCATCCCAACTAACATTCTGATGTTTCGTCATTCAAAACAACTAGTTTCTTCTGATGTATCAGCGGCTGGGTGCACTGTTCATTGGAAGGATAGTCCACTAAATAGCCGCAACGACGGACGTTCAAATCGCTAACTTCATCCGACGTAGCTCATCGGCAACTGAATTAACTAGGCGTCGGCAATGTGTTCAACTAACCATCGTCGATGGCCGACGATTCCAGGACTTAGAGAATTTTTTGAAATTTTTCCCTTTAGTCTTCCTTTTCGCCGCTTAATTGGCTCAATTCTCTTCTTTTCGTCGGTGAAATAGTTCCATCAGCAGCCGCAACGGCGGCCCATCATCCTCAATCTTCTCCTTATCAGCGGCCCAACCTCCTGTGGCATAACCTGATCGGTATTGGAAGTCTCTTCTCATCGAAAGGCTAGTTCTCTAGGCTTCCAAAAAGGTGGGCATCCGAACAACTTTCTGCTTCCGATGGTCGATTTTTTCACTACTAGAAAAATTTTGAACTTTTACTGCATCGGTGGTTGGAGGCCTTATCCGTTGGACGCGTAGTTGTCTAGCCATCCATAATGGCGGGCGCTCAATCAACTATGTTCTGCCAACGGATGTCAAACTCTTAGAAAATTTTCCTTCCAACTGTCCTCTGTCGGGTGTGCTTCCGCCTAGCTCTCCACTACATCGGAAGTTCTTCCCATCAAGTGTTCTGATGAACCGATAGTTCAAGCACTTAGACAAATTTGTGGAAGTTTCCTATCATCAACTTCTGATTTCTTCTGGGCAGAAAGAAATCATGCCTCTATCACTGCATCTTTCATGGCCCATTTAGGCCCATGTTGAAACATGAGCTCTGATACCACACTGTAACGTCCCAGACCCTCCGACCGACGAAGAGGATGCTACCATGGCGTTAACCATCCGGGCTAAGAGCCCCATGAACATGTACACTCATAAAATGGTGAAAAGTTGAAACATAATGATTTGAACTAAAACATGCATACATGATTATTTATCATACACAGCGGAAGCAACATACATTCATACAAGCATTCAACATGTTCATCATGATCATTAATAGTAAATAGGATTGCAGAAGTAAAATAGACAAGATTACTTATATTATAAAGAACTCATTCCACAACCAGCTACGTCACTGCAATGTTCCACCCAACCATAGGCTAGCATGCTCCTAAATCTCTCAGCAATGCTTCCACCCCCGAGACGGGCATGACTCCCCAAGGAATAAGGAACTAACAGGCTTACACATAGCCAAGGGTAACAACACCACAAGGGTACACAGTTCAACCAAGCCAACACGGTTGGGTTTCTCAGGCGAACAGTAGATCAGCCAAGCCAACAGAGTTGGGTTTATCAGGCCATCCAGGAGCTGGGAAAGGCTAATGCTAAGCCGGTGAGCTCACTGAAGAGCTGTAGACACCAACACCAGAACTATCCTGGATTCTAGAACACCCACACACACCCAACACAAGGAAGTCAGTTCCTTCTCTGCAACGTAGTCCCTCAGACCCTGATCTTCTCTCCAGTGCTATTTAGGGGTTATGGAGAAGAAATACAGCTCAGTAGCTCTTGTCTGTGTGGTTCTCAACCCACTAGGTTTATCAAGCACCTCAGGCCCTCATTCACCAACCCAAAATAGTCCGGGGAAAAATCCACTGCATGCAAGCAGCCAAACAGCTATTCAAGCATTTATAGGGAAAAACACAGTCAATCCATCATGTCAAACAACAACTAACACACTCACGTGAACCCAAAGCAAACCAATCTTCAATACCATCGCTGTGATACTTACACAGACCAAAAAATGGTTAAAAAGACATGGCCAACATTCACAGCTCAGTGTGGATTCATAGGAAAGATCATCCCGATCTTCTACCAATGCTGCATTGTAGGTATCTCAGTCAACAATGCATGGGGAAAACCGCTCCCATCAATCAGTGGGAAAAATCCCAATAATTTCTGCTGCGATCCGCTATGATGGATGAAAACAATACACAGTCCAATCTGTGGAGGCAAAAGTTGGTTCTCTGTGTGGATGGAAAGAAAAGAATTACAGACCAGCAATTAGTGCTAGAGAGAGGAGGTGAACCCCCACACAATGGATGGTAAAACATTTTATCCCCCGTCCTTCATGAGGAAGACGAACAGCCATGATCCGAGGGAGTGGGAAGAATCGTCCCTACGTTGTGGAGAGGAGAGAAAGCGTGGGCATGGTATTGGTCTTCCTGCCAACCAATCGCTGTCTCAACTAACAAAAGGAAATAACCAAGGGAGGTGGTGACACGTAGTTTTCCCTCGTGACTCAATGTTCCACATCCCCCTTTCCTTATCCTTTGGAATCATGCCCCTTCTCAATTTAGTTGTGATGAACATAGTTGGTTGGGTTATTTAATTAAAATGCATGTTTACATGATGCCACAATCAAATATATGCCACATGTCCCGATATACCATCGGTGACCATTCTTAATCAGAAACAAAACATAACCAAATCTATGGTGGGGCCTTGGCCTTTAGCTTCGCACCAATATTATTTACAACATATGTATCCTATGTACTTTTATTCAAGTGGGGTTAAAACTAGGGTATTACAGATTGTTAATTACCAATGCATCTCCATGGGCATCATTCATTGTGAGCTAATTGTTACAAAGTTCACCATTCACCATTGATGGATTATCAATATATAATGGGGTGTTTTGGTTAGTTGATCCATTGCAGCAAGGTTGAGGGTTCATGGGGTGTTTTTCAAACTTGGCACATGGTTGCATGTCTTTGTTACTAAGGAAGATATGGATGGACAAGTTTTGAGTAAGTTCTCCTTTTGTAGGTACAATAAGAGGATACACTGTTGAGAAAGTTCTTCATTTATAGACTTATGTTGAATATACAATGCAAAAACCCATCTAAAAAAATGTACTTAAATTAGAGGCCTAAGAAAAATGATAAAAAAACTCCAAATTGACTAAGATTTAAATATTAAAAAACCCAAAACCAAATAATACTTATAAATTAGTGAGGATAATCCCTAACATAGTGGTCTAGAACTATATCTCTGTTTAGATGCAAGGATATGCATATTATAAATATAATAATTTAGATTTGGAACTATCAGAAATACATAACCATGCACCATCTATAGTCACTGAACATTTAATGTTGAAAACCATGGAAGATAAATACTTTGATATTGGAATATTATTGAAAAAGACAAAAATTGTGTTAAAAAATTTGCAGAGAAACAAAAAACTGAGACAACATTATGTTGAAAATCCATGCAAAGCACAAATCCATCTCAAGAAATGCACTTAAATCACGGGCCTGAGAAAAAGAACCAAACTGGAAACTAAGAGAAAATGTTACAAGATCCAGAACAAAATCAGGCTATTATAAATTAATCAGGATGATCTTTGAAATATGTACAAGTATCACATTGGTCAAGGAAGTGATGCTGTTATCACACAATTTCCATCCAACTATGACCCCAACCCCAATATTTGTAAAAATTACCTAGGGTTACCTCAGTTGGATTAAGCATGACAAAATTTACTTTTGGTCCTCTCCAACGCATATTTTCCATTGAGTAGTTTCATATATGTTATGGTGTTTTCCTTAGCCTAAATTTATCACACCGATTAATCTCTCTTAACAACCTCCTTGGAATTAAACATCCCCATCCAAGATCAAGTTTGCTGGCACTTTCATGCTTCAGATTATTTGGAAGGCCTGAGAGTCCATCAAGCCCTTCTTGATGTTTAATAACTAATTAACACTAATAATTCACTATTTCTTCAATATGAAAAATTGTATACATGTATTTACTTTATCTTCCCATGGATATTACACATAGATATCACATAAACAGAACAATGATTAACTGATTATCTGATTCTGTTTTCTTTTGCTTTCCCTTAAAAACCATCCTTATCTCAATAATAACTATAATGCACCATGGCTATTACACTCACATATCTCACAAAAATACAACAATGTTCCAAAGATTAGCGATCCTCCTCTTCTTCTGTTTTCCTTAAAAACACAGTCTCCTCTTAGTGATAACTACAATGCACCACTTTCCTAATTGAATGCCCTCAATTTTATATCTCTGTTGTGCCATACAGTGATTATTTAACAAAAAGAATCTATGTACCTAACCCTAATGTATGAAAACAAACTGACATCCATTATGACCCGAAAAGGAAAAATACACACACCCAAAAAATATATGTAGTCAAACACAAAGAGAAATGGTAGAAATGGACATTAATATCCATGCATTTTATAAAAATTAGTAGATTTAATGGTAAAGGAATAGAGTAATTGGTGTTTCAAGCATATTGGGATTTCTTTCTATTGTAAATGCGGTGGAATTGAAATTATAGGAAACCCTCCTTTTGATTTTGGTTGCAGTTATTATAGTAAGTGTTAAAATCATACAAGGCATGGGAAGCAAGCATGTTTAGAAGAAAGTTCAAATAATTCTACTGAATTGCATTACATTTGGCTTGCCCGGTCCAAAATCCGAGTCCAAGGCACTCTAGAAGATGTCGACTAGCTCCTGTGGATATGGTATGTAGTTTCACCATAATAGCTGACCTCCCTTTGCTTTACCATTGCAAAACCTCATTCAATCATAAAATACATAAAACAATAGCAAGAAAACACCATTAAAATACAAGATAAGGAATGTTGATGTTTAAGAATTTGTTCTCAAATCAATTGAATATCCATCAGTTAGAGATCCATAAGTAATGGTAAAATAGATCGATAGTATTTTTGGAACAAATCTTAGATCAAACCATTTGTTTTGAGTTATAAACTCCTAATTGCAATTTATGAAATATGGACGAAACCATCTTTCGCTCCAAAACCATTCAACTGAACAAAGACCCATGTATTCATGTCTTCGATGATCTCGTGAAAATGTTTTCTAGATAATATAGGTAGAGGTTTTGGTGTGTGAAAGGAGCAAAAATAAATATTTGGAGGGAGAAGTAAATTCAATTTGTTGAGTGTGGGCCAAAGAAGTCCCGAGTTTTGACTCTTCAAACTATTTTTGATGTTTCATTATTTTTCTTAAACTTAATGTTGATAAAGAATAGGGTATTTTATTTTTTCAAAATACCAAATATTTGTAATCTTTTTTCAAAGATGAAATAAAAGTTGTATAAATATAATTTGGAGCTATTTTTATTGTTATATTAATCATATTTCATTTTTATGTTTAAGAGTAAAGTTTAATTATATATTTATGAGGAATTTGCATTTTCATTTTATTTTAAGAGGTTTATATTTATTACTGAGGATTTATTTTTATCATTATAGTTTAGTTGTTTATTTTGTTTCTAGCAATTTAAGTGACTAAACACATTTTCATGTTATTCTTTTTAAAAACTAACAAAGTCGCTGGAATAAAAATAACATTAACATGATTTCCTACAAAGTTAAAATTATTTTTTACATTGCGAGTTAAAAAAAAAGGATAAAAAGCCACATTTATAAATAATAGATGTCACCAATACTAGTAATACTTAATCATTTTGAAATTGTTTGTGACATCAAAGCATTTCCTTTATTATTTTTCTCTAACAAGGACAACAATAATGGTGAACACAGATGATAATGATGATGATGAAATTGGCAATGATGTGATTATATAATGATGATGAAGGTGACAATGAAATGAATTATGATGGTGATAACAATGATCATAACAATTGTCATGTGTCTATCAGTCTGACCCAAAACTGGAGCTTCGTTCAACCTTTATAGGTTCTGCGGCACTGTCTGATTATCTTTGTCAATGGTGATACCAACAATGTATACTTGTTCAATTAAACACTTAGTTAATTATTATGTGTTTCACTTATAAGAAAACACATGTGAACACAAGAGATAGAAATAACAATATGTGTTCAACACCTTAATAGATCATGCTAGAATTATTATATAAACATGCAAGAGTACATGTTACAATCAAGATGGGTGCACCTGCAGGTTTCATACCTATGAGTGTGCCAAATGGACACATCTCAAGAAACCCCAAGATTAAGCCCACTTCAAGAGTTATTTATGTCTCAACAATATTTCCTTGAAGCACCCGTAAGGAGACCTCCTGTGGCTCCTATGTACACTTGCTAAATTTTCCCAAGTTCATCTTGCCTTGCCGTGGAATTTTATTGACCTAGACGTGCCTTCTATTTGTCTATTTTTGACCATATGTCAGACTCAAACATGAACTACTAGGTTGAACTTATCTTCATTGAATTCCTTTGGATTCCGAGTCCTTGATTCATATATACATGTTTTCTTTGTCAAGGGATGCAACCAAGGGTCTCCACCCTTTGTGGTCGAACGAATGTCTAATCAAGTTGACATCTTGGTGATGAGAGTGGTGCCCAATTTTTTTTCAGCTCGCACTTCTCCCCATTATGATCCATCATGGTGATGCTCTCTTGCACCCACCTTGCCATGCCCTTGCTTTCTTTCCTTGGATTCTTCCTTGCAATTTTGGCACGTTCCCACCTTCCACTTCTGGATCGATGCACTTTCCCACACTTTGCATGCTTTTTGATGCCTTCTTTCCTGCACTTTCCTTGGGAGCGCTCTTGAGTTCAAATCATGAGTTAAAGGTGTCTATATGAGTTCAAATCACAAGTCTGACTTGGTTGTTCAAGTCAAACTCAGTCAATGCAAGTTTGATTATGGAAGGTTTGAATTGGATTGTTTAAGAGTTGATCTAAGTCACTTGTAATTTTTAGGTTTAAATCATCATTCATGTTTCATGTATAAAACTTATAAAAAAAATTGTTTTATTCTTAGTTCTTTCTCCACTAGTTTACCTGAGGACATCTCCACTAGTACTAGATTTAAAAATTCATGGGCCAAACATGTAAAAGCATATATCTACGATGTGTTTTTGAGTTGTGAAACTAATCAAATTTTGGAAATGATAATGTGGCTCTGGTTGGAGGAAATAATCCAATATGTTATCCATCATTTTCTAATATAAACATGAATATAAGCCATGTTGGGAGTCACTTGACAACTATAGTGTTAGCTATCTATTTTTACCCTAAATATGAGGTATTTTGTTTAAGCACTTAATATCCTTTTCCATCATATGTTATTATGAGATATTGACCACAAATTTGAAGGCAACTTCATCAGGAGGAGGTAGAATTGTATAGAGTCTATATTGATCACATGTTATAATATCTGGAACATCAACTTTCAATGTTGGTGGATAGAACAATCCTTTTGATATCACCATCATTGATATTCTAGAACCCATTTTGATAATTGCCTACTTATTGAAAAGTCCTTTATGAAGTAAATATTTGGTATCCAAAGTATGGTAGTTGTTTACTTTAATTTCCTACTAATAATTTCTCATATGTATTCTTTTTGGTGTCCATAAACAACATAATAGGTGAGGGTGGAAAGTCACCAAAACAAGTCTCAAAGGTAGAAATCTAGTTTTAATAATGCATTTCCATGATATAAGAGTGCTAAATATAATTTACTTGTCCACCCCATGTATTTGGGTGCTTGTAGTTATATCGTCTAAAACATTGGGCCAAATTTCTACTCATAAATTCAGTCTTTCCATTGGTCCAGGGATGAAAATCAATAGAATGCTTTAGCTTTGTATCCATGCTTTCCCACAAAATTGCCCAAAACTTTCCTATAAATCTAGAGTCTTGATTAGACATTGTTGAACTTGGGAAATAAAATTTATCCATGCATTTTCATAGAATAATTCAATTGCTTCATTGTCTATAATGGTATTCTTCCAAGATCCCGCAGGGGGCAGAGCAACTGGTAAATTTGAAATGTTGTAAATGGAAGGTTTCATGTTCAAATCCCCCAAAATTACCCATGTGCCATGGTTTGGACCCTTTGGATGCACCTAGGGGTATAGTGGTAGCAGGATCAGATCCTTGGACCCCATGTGATGCGAGTACCAACCCCGTCTCTAGTTGCTGATTCCCCTATTAAAAAAATGGTATTCTTCCAAGAAATAAGCACACACATCTTATTGAACTAATACACACCCACAAATAAGTAGTCATGGCCTCTCCTAGACATTGGAAAACCTCAATTAAAATCAATAGAAATGCATTCCCAAACTACATTATAAATAGAATGAAAGGAAAGGAAAAAATATGAATGGAAATAATAGACACATACATAAATATTGCAAAGATAATAGTAAGACAGTGAAACCCAATTTCTATTAATTACTGAAATAGGAAAAGACTATAAAATGCAAAGCAATACAAACTAGCTAAAATGGTGGTATCTTATCTCGTAATATAGAGGTTTAAACTACACCCATTTGCAAGAAGGTCATTACAAGAGGTTGGAAATGGATTTTTAATATAGAGTGATAAAACCCAAGAGGAAAACCCCCTAAATATCCAAAACCCTAACCTTATAATAAGAAGTGGAAAAAGGAATGTGAGTACCAAGGAGTCTAGTTGACATGTCAAATTTTTCAGGCCACAAATTTTGTTAGATTTTTATCAATTTAAATAGTATTATCTTAGGATCTTATCTGAGATAATAACATGCACAATAATCAATCACAAGAGACAGTAGACACAAATATTTTCCTCGGGGAAACAATAAAGGAGAAAACCCTACAACTTCCTCAGAGATAGAATAAGCACCAATGGCAGCAGTAAAAACCAAAGACAGTAAGATGATCTTCGACATCTATTCTCTCTCTGATCTCAGCTCCTTCTCGCTCAAGCATGGGCTACAACTGGGTGTGAGTGACTGTGTGATAAATAGAGAGGCCCACTCTTGATTTATACTAGTTTTTTACTTAGCAATAACTTACCAAGGCCGAATTCTCTAGGAGAGTGTAATAACCCTAGTGCCTCGAAACTATGGGAACTTTGACCCCTGATCAACTAGGAGGGTTATCCTCTATGAATTTACATGACTTGTTTACATTAGTGATTCTATTGATAGGAACATCGGGGACTAGTCAAATACAATATACAAAATACATAAGTGAATACATTCCAAAGTTACAAATACATCAACACAAGTCTTCTTCTCTAGATCAAGTCTAGATCATCATTGGATCATCATCGAAACTAGATCATCACTGGATCATCATCAAATATGGATCATCACTGGATCATCATCATCACTGCTTCCGCTATCTAGATCAACTCGTGCTATTTCTCAATTCTACTCGTCATAGGAAGTTCTACAGATCCAACCCTTCTTCATGATGGTTGTAGGCCTAGCCTCTAGGGAGGTCTTCATCTTCTTCAGCACTTATATCCTACCATGGGAGTCCTATCCTACCATCATGTCAAAAATTCCCACCCAACACTTACATCTGACCATGGTAGGAACAAATCCAGTAACCATGTCGGAATGGAACACCCAACACTCACATTTGACCATGGGAGGCCCAGGCTTCCACCATGTAAGAAAGGACCAAAAATCACATATGACCATGGGAGGCCTATCCTGCCACCATGTCAAAAAGGATCGTCCAACACTTATATCTAACCATGGGAGGCCCAGCCTGCCACCATGTCAGAAAGGACCAGCACTCACATCCGACCATGGGAGGCCCAGACTAACACCATGTCGGAAAGGCTCAACAATTATATCTAACCATGGGAGCCCAACCCACCACCATGTCAGAAAGGATCTGCACTTACATCTGACCATGGGATGCCTAGCCTGCCACCATTTCATAAAGGCTCTGCACTTACAGATGACCATGGGAGTCCCAACCTTTCAGTATGTCAAAACCGCTCTGCACTTACATCTGACCATGGGAGGCCCATCTTGCCACCATGTTAGAAAGGATCTGCACTTACATCTGACCATGGGAGGCCAAGCCTTCCACCATGTCAGAATGGCTCACAGACTCATCACTTCCCCTTGGAAGGAACCTTGATCTGGAGAACACCAAGCTTCTCCCTGAAGTACTCAAACTTCACTCTAGCCAATGGCATGGTAAACACATAATCTATAAACTTGTTCGTTGCAACATATTGGAGCTTCAATGCTCCTCTCTCCACCATATCCCTGACATAGTGACATTTGATCTCGATATGCTTCGACTTGTCATGGAACATCGGGTTCTCTGACAACTTCACACAACTCTGATTGTCACAATATATATAAGTAGCATCAAACTGGAGATCAATTAAATCAGATAGTAGCTTCCTCAACCACACTACCTCACAACTAGTCGAACAAGCTGCGCCATACTCTGCTTCAGCTATACTCAGTCCCATGCAAGACTGCTTCCTGCTAAACCAAGAGATCACACCTGATCCCATACTGAATAAGCACCCCAAAGTGCTCTTCCTATCAATGGCACTTCCTTCCCAATCTGAATCAACATAACCTTCAAGGTTAATATTCTAATTCACCTCATACTTGAGCCCATAATCAACTGTACCCTTTAGGTACCTCAGAATATGCTTTGCAACAATCAGGTGAACATGTCTTGGATCCATCAGGAACTGGTTCAATGTGTTCACAGCAAAGCAAATATCTGGTCTTGTATTATTCAGGTACATCAAGGACCCAATCATTTGACAATACATCATAGCATCAACAAACTTTGATGATGCATAACTCAATAGCTTCAGGTTCGATTCCATAGGTGTGGTCATGGCCTTACAGTCCATCATCCTGAACCTCTTCAGGATCTCTACTACATACTTCCCTTGTCCCAGGGAGATTCCATTTGCATTCTTCCACACCTCCATGCCTAAAAAATAGTGCATCATACCCAATTCCTTCATCTCGAACTCGGCAGCAAGCTTCCTCTTTGTATTAGTAATCAACTCATCTACACCTATTACAAATAGATCATCTACATACAGTAAGAGTATCACTGGGTTTCCTTCTTCAAACTTGTAGTAAAGGTTGGAATCTGCTTTACTCTTGGTAAATCCCAAACTGGATAGGAAGCTGTCAATTCTACCGTACCATGTCCTTCGTGCCTGTTTCAAACCGTACAGGGATTTATTCAGTTTACACACATGAGTCTCCCTTTCATGTGTCTGAAAACCGGGTGGCTGCACCACATACACTTCCTCTTCTACTACACCATTCAAGAAAGAAGTCTTGATATCCATCTGGTGTATCTTCCATTTCATCACTGCAGTTAGAGAAAGTACTGATTTGATGGAAGTGTATCTGGCTACAGGTGCAAACGTTTCTTCATAATCTATTCCTTCTTTATGAGAGAAGTCACAAGCCACAAATATTTCTTTATATTTCTCTATGCTGCCATCTACAACATGCTTGATCTTGTAGATCCACTTGGAAGGCACAGTAGAATTCCCCTATGGTCTAGGGACAACATTCTAGACATCATTCTTCATGATTGACTAGTACTCCTCGATCATAGCATCCTTCCATTCTTTCTTCTATGTTGCTTCTTCATAGTTAGAAGGTTATTTATCAATGATGTCACATAATAGGGCTACATAACCGAAGTAGGACCTAGTTCTTTTCGTCTCTTTTTGTTATACCAAAATCCTGTCACCATCATGTGATAAGAACTTTGACATGCCTACTTTCCTTAAATCCCAGCTCTTGGAGTGGAAACTCATGGTTATCACCAATCTTCTATGAAAATTCCCAGCACTGCGCTTGCCCCTTTATCCAAAAGCGGTACCCTTCTTCACACCGCCCATCCCCTGTTTCCCACAAGCGGTGCCACTATTTATGACGCTTGGTCCATAAGAGGTTATTACCATAACCGCTCTATCATTGAAGGAGAAACGCGGTACCCTGGGTAAAAAGAAAAAAAGAGAAGTTTCTCGAGGCTTCTATATGATAAGCCTTACGTCCTCCCTTATCCCTACTGTTGTGGGTCAGTTGAGCTCAAGATCCCTCATCCTAGGATCTTAGAGGCCACCTCACCCACTAATCTCTCAACCTAACCTATCCATTAAGCCCTATAAATACAAGCTTATGGTCATGGTTGAGGGGGAGAGCTCTTAAGGTATTGTTATGCTATTGGATTGATCACTTGGGGATGAGAATGCTTGGTTTCTTGGAGATGCATGTCAACACTAAGGCTTGGTTGTAAACTTCTTCATATTTATTTAATGCAAGTTTATTTCTGTACCACATCTATTGTTGTTGTATGATTTCACATATATGTTTTTAGATTCCTTAGTCACTAAGATAGATTAGTATATTATATTCCGGTGGTTTCAATATGTTTGCGTGTTGAAGCTTATTGCAGGTACACAGGGTAACGATCGAAGCATTACATTCCAAGTATCTATGGAATCTAGGGAGAGTCTTCAACCTTTGTCATCTATTTGTTCTGGATCTGAACCATTCAAAATAGTGGAACACCTTGCTGTTTGCAGGAGGTGAAATATTCCAGCTAAAAAATCTATCGTAATCCCTTAATGCTAGTCTTAAATGAATTTAACACTTGTTTCTGAGTCGTTTGCAGGATAAGAGAACTTTAGTAAGAAGCTTTGAAAGTTTGTTTATGGATTTTTCGCACTTTCACAAAATGGAAAAGGTTGTTGAGAATTTATTACGACACTTTGTCACACTCGTTAAAATCTAGTATCAAAGGTCCGAGTCCATTTAAGGTTTCTTTCCAGGCTCGTAAAAATCAACATTGTGTAAAGAAGCGTTATGGAGTCCTCTTTTCACCTCTTTTTCAGGCTCCTTAATTACAAAAAGGTCATCGAGTATGTTTCCAATTCTTTCCAGGATCGTAAAATATAACATTTTGTAAAGAAACCTCGTGGAGTTATCTTTAAACTCTTTTCATGCTCCCTAAATACATAAATATCGTCGAGCGATCTTGTCTTCTTCACACTCATTAAAGTATTTGAAGAGTCGTCCGTTTGATGGTAGGTTATCTCTTTTTCAATTCGGATAGGACTATTTATGAAAAAGGACCCCTTTGGAGTCTTCTTCCGTATTCGTTCAAACTCTCTAAACATGAACGATACCAAGTTTTCTTTCAGTGGACTCGTTAAATCAAACATTGAGAGACCTGTTTTGGGAACGAACCCCTCCTCTCTCAGGTTCGTAAAATATATGAGTCTGGACTTATCTTCTAATAAGCTATATCGAGTGTTTGTTACCCTCTTTGAACTCATAAAACCGAAAAGAGGCACTCATCAATCATGATGGGGGAAATGGGAAGGGAATCATTTTGTAAATAATGGCAGTTGTTTGTCGTTACCTTTGAACATGGCACTTGTTTGCACAATCATGTCAGTTAATTGAGTATTCAGCTGATCTCTGTGACGATCCACTTTCATGAGTCATGTCAATCCTTTGAGTCTTTCAAAAGAATACATTTTCCACTGTCGCATTGTGTTTCTGTCCCATTCAGTCATGCTGCCAATTCTTTTTGTCATGCCGCCCAATTTTCAAAGGGGATTTGAAAAAGTTTTACCTCTACAGTCTACATAGTCTTTGTGTTAGTATCTTTGAGTCAGTCATATGGTTACTACATTCACATAATTCCAAAACTATGTTTCGAGTTTCATGTCGTCAATGTGGGACTCATCATGGCCCTCCTTCGATGAGACTTTTCCCGTCGACATCATATTATCATCTGGGAAATAGTCTTAGAAACAATTTTTAGTACCTTGAGATCTATATACCTTAATGACATATTCTCTCGCTCTCGACATAGGTTCACATCATTGACCTTTGATCGATAGAATCGACTGGGTGTTCAACATCAGGATATCTATTCACACCCAGTAGATTGTACTAGAGTACCTTGGGAATCATTGACATTAATGGTGATCTCCCTCGCACTTGTTAATGGTTCACATCATTGACCGGTAATCAAGTGGTTTCTACCATGTTCGACTTTAGATCATTGTAATCACATGGATAGAATCTTTTTTTGTGGAAGACGAGAGAAGACCCTGGGTGTTAGTTTAAAGCGCTCATTGCTTTTCCCCAGGTTGCGATGGAGTTTTATATATCTAGCATGGATCCACATTTGTATGCTCGTGGGTATGCTCAAATTTGCATCTGTATGACATAGATCTACATTGTATGTCTAGTAGCTATGTCCAAGTTTGAGTCCTCTATCACATGGATCTACGATGTATTCTAGTAGCCATGCTTTTTTATTCCTCTCATGGATATGCCTTGTATTGGTCTGCATCCATGAGTTTGGTTACTTGTGTCTATGAGTCAACATACTGATGTACTACAAATGCCTACTTGACAACATGCTCCGATTGAGCCAACATTTTCATCTCATGGTGATGACTTGTTATCTCAAAGCTCTCGTTTATTGTATCCCTCTAAGACTCATGCTTTGGGGGGCATCCTGTTATACCAAAATCCTATCACCATCATGTGATAAGAACTTTGACATGCCTACTTGCCCTGAATCCCAGCTCTTGGAGTGGAAAATCATGGTTATCATCAATATTCTATGAAAATTCCCAGCACTTCCCTTGCTCCTTTATCCAGAAGCACTACCCTTGTTTGCACCTCCCATCCCCTATTTCCCACAAGAGGTGCCACCGCTTATGGTGCTTGGTCCGTAAGCGGTTATTACCAGAACCGCTCTGTCATTGAAGGAGAAACATGGTACCCTAGGTAAAAAGGGAAAAAGAGAAGTTTCTCAAGGCTTCTAGATGATAAGCCTCGTGTCCTCCCTTATCCCTACTGTTGTGGGTCAGTTGAGCTTGAGATCCCTCATCCTAGGATCTTAGAGGCCACCTCACCCACTGATCTCTCAACCTAACCTATCCATTAAGCCTTATAAATACAAGCTTATGGCCATGGTTGAGGGGGAGAACTCTTAAGGTATTGTTATGCTGTTGGATTGATCACTTGGCCCAAGATCATTTGGGAGAGTATAAAGAGCTATATTCAGAGCTTTTGGGGATGAGAATGCTTGGTTTCATGGAGATTCATGTCAACACTAAGGCTTGGTTGTAAACTTCTTCATATTTATTTAATGCAAGTTGATTTCTATCCCACATATATTATTGTTGTATGATTTCACATATATGTTGTTAGATTCCTTAGTCACTAACATAGATTACTAGATTATATTTTGGTGGTTTTTATATGTTTGCGTGTTGAATCTTATTGCAGGTACACAGGGTAATGATCGAAGCATTACATTCCAGGTATCTTTGGCATCTAGGGAGAGTCTTCAACCTATGGCCTCTATTTGTTCTGGATTTGAACCATTTAGACCAGTGGAACACCTTGCTGTCCGCAGGAGGTGAAATATTCCAGGTAACACTTTTTGCATTTTTTATGGAGCCCCATATCTTTTTGCACCTTGGATAGCCTCTCGTACCCATACATGTTTCCTCTTGTGAGGATTATTCTCTTGGGGTGGATCTACAGGTTCTTGGGGTTCTTCTATTTCTCGATCTTCATCTTGATTTGCATCATTCATAGTTGTATCTTGAATTCTGGGTACTTCTGTTTCTTCAAAGTCTTCAACTAGTCTCTTTCTATATTTGTTGTAAGCCTAGTCTTCATCGAATGATACATCTCTGCTAATTTTGATCTTCTTGAATCCTAGGAAGTATGTTCTGTAAGCTTTCTATATTTCACTATATCCCACAAATATACCCTTCTTTCCAGAGGGATCTAACTTTGTCCTCTTTTCTTTTGGAATGTGTATGTACACTAGACAACCAAATATTCTGAGATGAATAACCTCTAGTTTCTTGCCGAAAAATACTTCTTCATGTGTTTTGTTCTCTAGTACTCTATGTGGAGTACAATTCTATACATACACTGCTATCTTGGTAGCTTCTTCCCATAAATGCATGGGAAGATCTTGATCATGAAGCATTTCCTTTGCAGCTTCCATGATCATTTTATTCTTCCTTTCTGCAACCCCATTTTGTTGTGGATTATATGGAGTGGTCAACTCTCTCTTAATCCCTGAATCTTTACATAAATATTTGAATTCATTTGATGTGAATTATTCGCCATTGTTTGATCAAAAGATTTTGATCTTCCTTTCTGCGTTGTTCTTGATCAAGGCTTTGAATTCCTTGAACTTGCTGAATACTTCATCTTTGTTCTTAAAGAAATATATCCATGGCTTCCTAGAAAAATCATCAATGAAAGAAACATAGTATACATACCCACTCAATGAATTGGATGACATCGGACCACATACATCAGAGTGGATGATTTCCAAGATTCCTTTTTCCCTGCTCTCACTACTTGGAAATGTCTTCCTTGTGTTATTTCCTTTCGCACATCCTTTGTAGACACTGTCATGTTTTGTTTGTATTTCTAGAAGACCTTCAACAAATTTGTTGAAGTTTTCTCACAAGTGGTAGTGCTCTATAGTTCACATGTGCAATCCTTCTATGCCAAAGTTCATTTGGCTCTACTGAGTCATGGACCAAAGCTTGTTCTAGTTGGCCCTTTAGCTTGCATAGTCCTCCCTATTGCTCTCCAATCGCAACTGCATCATCTATAGTCTTTCCCTTTGGCCACATAAGAACTTGGCCATCTACAAATGCAACCCTCATGCCTTTTGCATCCAATGGAGAGATGGAGAGAATGTTCTTCTTTAGTCTTGGTCCAAACAAGACATCCTTCATTTTCATAGAATTTCCAGATTCTAACTTGTAGGAGGATTCACCACTACCTTTTATTGGATAGTGGTAGTCATCCTCAAGTTTCACCTTGTGGGGTTACTCATGTTCTGATAATTTCATAAATGAGTCTTTGAATCCCATCATATGCTTGGAATCCCCACTATTGATAAGCCAATCCTTGCTCCCATGTGTGATAGTTCCTGTGAGGGCAGAAATTAGAACATATCCTTCATCACTTTCTTGTTTGATTCTCTTTCTAGAAGGTTCATCATCCTCTACGGTGTGAGCATGATGTCTTCTTTTGTTTTCCTTCTTCTTGTGAGATCTATTCTTATTCTTGGGACAATATCTTGCAAAGTGTCCTCTTTCATCACATGTAAAGCATTTGTATTTAGATATATCTTTGTTATATTTTATACAGTTATCTTTCTTGTTAGAATGCTTACCTTTGGGATGATGATAGTCCCTCCTGATTTTCTTGGAGTGTGCTATGAGATCTTGATCTTCACTTCCCATCTCTTCTTCTCGGGATACTATTCTATATTCTTCTTGTGAGAATTCCTCCCATTGTCTACTGAAGGTGACTAGCTTTCTTCTAGCACAAATCCCTTGAATGAAAGAGTCCCGTGACCTAGGGATACCATTCAAAGTGGTCATCACAATTTATGCATTCTCCACTTCTTCATCTACTGCTTCAAGTTGTTATTTGATCTGGGAGACCCTTGTAAAGTATGATTGCATGGTCTCTGCATTCTGGATCTTCACATTCTTCAACTGGTTCTTCAAATTCATATTCTGGTTTATTTTTTTCCCTTCAAATATCTTGGTCAGGGCATCAAACATTGCTTTAGGTGTCTTTAGGGAGGACACCTATGGTATGAGGTGATCCTTGATTCAATCAGCAATAATCCTCTTAACCATGACCATTTTATTTTTGTGTAAGGCCTTAGCCTCATCTCCCTCTGGAACTAGAACCTCTTCACTAATGTAAGAGTCCAAGTAATTTTATCCGAGGACTAGGAAGATCCTATACTTCCAAGCTCGGAAGTTATCAGCTCCCTTAATCTTTTCATCAAGCTTGGTGTCATGAGACATCTGAACTGAGAACCTCAAATAGAAATACAAAATATTTAGATATTACCAATTTGAGAAGCTGAATACTAGATCTAGAGCTGATCTTCTATAGTGCTAGTTTTCTGGTTCCAGGGAAATTAGGGTTTGACTTTCCCATATTTCTACTCAACCAAAAACCTCGATTTTTTTCACTAAACTTCGATTTTGAGGAGGAGAGAAATCCTAGCATGTGATCACTCAAAAATTCCTCTTCAGTGAAAAGCCCTAATTTCTCGATGCAATGGTAGGTCAAAAACTAAAAGTGCTCAAAATCAGATTCTGCTTCAACAGAAAGATGCGCTCTTCAAATGAGAGCCAACCTAACCTCCTTTTGCTGATGGATTGTGGAGAGAGACCCAAAAAGTAAGAAGCCATAGCTTCTGAAGCTACACAGTGTCTTCTTCTTAGGTTAGCTCTAATACCATGTTATATTTTTATAAATTTAGATAGTATTATCTCAGGAACTTATCTGAGAGAATAACATGCACAACAATCAATCACAAGAGACAATAGACACAAAAAATTTCCTCGGGGAAACCATAAAGGAGAAAAACTTGCAACTTCCTCAGAGATAGAATAAGCACCAATGGAAGTAGTAAAACCCAAAGATAGTAAGATGATCTCTGACAACTGTTCTATCTATTATCTCATCTCCTTCTCTCTCACTCATGCGCTACAACTGAGTCTGAGAAACTGTGTGATAAATAGAGAGGCTCACTCTCTATTTATACTAGTTTCCGACTTAACAATAACTTACCAGGGCCAACTTATGTAGGAGAGTCTAATAACCCTAGTGCCCCAAAAGTGTGGGTATTTTGACCCCTGATTAACTAGGAGGGTTAACCTCTATGACTTTACATGACTTATTTACATTATTGATTCTCCCGATAGGAACATCGGGGACTAGTCAAATACAATATATGAAATACATAAGTGAATACATTCCAAAGTTACAAATACAACAAAAAATTCCACATGAAAATAATATTTTCAATGCATGATAGAAATTTGGACATTTCGATGATAATAATAATTCATATCAAGGCTTAGGAAAGCATTTGGAAACCATAAGCCATTACAGGACCAAAAAACATTTTTTAGGGCCTTAGAAATGTATTGGAGGATTAGGACATGAAAAAATATATAAAATATTCCAATATGGAGAACCACTATGAGTCAATGGAAAAGGTGGGTGGCCATGTGGAATTTGAACCCAAGTGATAGATCAATTACACTCACAAAATTGATAGTCAAACATGCAAAATTCACACAAAAGGAGACTTAAATTGGAGCATAACTTAATCCCGTATTGAATAAGTGTACATAAGCCAAAAATATGAAGTAATAGGATTCTAAAATATATAATTACATCAGATATTCAAAAGCACAAGGTTTCTATTCGCATTGGTCAAAAAGCAGGGTTACTAAAACTAGCCAAATCCCCCATAGGTGCAAGAAAGACTTTCCAAATCTATGAAGATGATCACGAATTGGATAAATTAGATAGGAAAGATAATAATTGATGGAAATAGATCAGATCCATGATTTTTTTTGGATAAAAGGAAGGAGGATGATGTGGGAAAAAAACAAGGCAGTTACTCCTAGACTAGCTTTTCCTTTTTGCCTTAAAACTGCTGTAAAGCAAGGCAACTTTCAAAAAAATCAGAATTGTGCTTTTAGGAACCAGAAATAAAAGCAGACATGCTAACAATGTTTCAAGGAATATTCTAAAGTACTCCATGACCCAGTTTTATCAAGTATTGACTTCTAGGTGCATGTGGAAGCCAACTAGCATAGAGAGGAATCTAGGAATCTAGGAATAAGACAAAAATGATTAATTAATGTTAAATATGGGTAAATATGGGTTTGTTATTCTAACACCCTCCCCCCCTTAATCCTGAATTATGATTAAATATCAGAAAACTATAGGGCCTAGAAACAAGGCTTAGTCATCCTTTACATACTGCATGTCCCTACAACTAAGGAAAGAGGAAAAAACCCAGTGGGAAATCCTCCCTTAAACATGGACAAGAAATACATTTTTGGAAATATTGTTATCAATAATGCTTCACCACATAATCAGCAATCCCCAATAGTGATTTGAGATTATTGAATTTCTTCTCACATAATACTTTGGTGAAGATATCTGCTACTTGCTTTGAACATGCGCAGTAGAGTAGAGCAATGGTACCATCATGCATAAGCTCCTTGATATAGTGCATATGGATCTCATAGTATCCATATTTAGTTCAAAGAGACCTGATATCATCTTCCGAAGCCATATGGCTTCACAACTTAGCAGAGCAATCTGCTATGTATCTTGCTTCAGCCATGCTACAAGAAACATTGGATTGTTTCCTGCTAAACCATGAACTCATAGCAGACCCCAAAAGCATCTACCTAATGTGCTTTTCTTGTTTGAGATACTTCCAGCCCAATCTGCATCTATGTAGCCATACAATCTATACTCATGGCAATCATCATAATATAAACCAAAGTCTATAGTGCCTTTCAGATATCTCATCACATGTTTTGCAGTTACTAGGTGAACCCGTCTTGGTTGAACAAGATATTGACTTAAGGTGTTCATAGAAAAACAAATGTCTGGTCTGGTATTTGTTAAGTACATCAATGAACCAATGATCTGTCTGTAATGAGTCATATCCACTAACTCTGATGAGTCATCAGCTAACATCTTTAGGTTGGAGTCCATGGGTGTGGCCATGACTTTTCATTCCAACATATTGAATCTCTTCAATATCTCTACCGCATACTTTCCCTGGTTGAGAAATATTTCTTCTGAACTTTGCCATACTTCCAGACCTAGGAAATAATGCATTAACCAAAGGTATTTCATCTCAAATTCTTCTGCTAGTTTCTTCTTGCTTTCTATGACATGTTTCTCATTTCCTTTCAAGGATAAGTCATCCACATATAATAACAGGATGAAAAGTTCATATTCTACAACCTTGAGATAAAGGTTAGGATCAGCTTTACTCTTGGTAAATCCCATGCTTGACAAGAAACTATATATTCTTCCATACCAAGCTCTGGGAGCTTGCTTCAGGCCATAGAGGGCCTTCTTCAACTTGCATACGTGATTCCATCTGGCTTCAACTTCAAATCCTTGTGACTATTTGATGTAAAACTCTTTCTCAATCATACCATTAAGGAAGGCTTGTCTTTACTTCACCATGGAAGAAAATACCATGATAGTTCTAAAGGAAGTGTACCTTGCTTACTAGAGTAAGTGTCTCTTCAGAATTAATTCCCTCTTTCTGAAAGAAACCTCTGGCCACAAATCTTGCTTTATACTTCTTGATACTTTCGTCAGCTGCATGCTCTATTTTGTATATCCATTTGGAGGATACAATACTCTTTTCTTCTGGTTTGGGAACTATATCCCATACATCATTCTAGTATTCTTTCATCATAACATCTTCCATGAGTTTGTCTTGTCAGATCATTAACATATCCTAGTCTTCTACATTCAAATTTGAAGGTTGGAACCCACTTTACTCTTGGTAAGGTCTCAATCCATCAAGAAGCTGTCCATCATGTCGTACCGTGTCTAACTCAGATATCTTCTATAGTCACTCCCCCTGAAGTGGAGTATATCTTCCTTCTTCATTCTGTACAGGTGGTTCTATGCTTGATATATACTGGTCAATAGAGTATGTCATGTCATAGTCTATTCTTTATGAGGAAAATCATGAACCTTTCTTTGTACACGTGTTCTTGTAGATCCATATGGAGGATACTATGTACTTCCCTTTATGTCTCGAAATCATATCGTATACATCATTCCCCATGATCATAGTTTCTTTCATAGCATTATTTTCTTCATCTTGAGTTATCTCTCATACCCATGGTGGTATTCATCCTTTGAGGTGGATCTACCACTCTCTGA
>LPNX011080073.1:218409-230690 GCA_001517045.1 Pseudotsuga menziesii
CATATTCTGAATTATGTTCTTATCTTCAAATAGCTTGATCAAGGAATCAAACATCTTTGGTGTCTTTAGGGAAGACACTCGTGGTACAAGTTTATTCGTGATTGAATCAACAATGATCTTCTTGGCCTTGATTGAGTTCTTCTTGTGTAAGGCTTTGAGGCTCATCTCCCTCTAGAACTGGAACCTCTCTACTCATGTAGGTGTCCAATTCATTTTCTTCAGAGAGATCAATACTTCCATTCTTGGAAGTTTTCAACTTTACCAAGCTTATCATCAAGTTGATGTGATAGATCACTTTGAAATGAGAACCTAAATAGCAAAAGATTAGATCTTACCGATTTGAGGTGTCTGTCCTGCTTCCGGAGCTGGCTGATCTAGGGTTTGTCAGATAAACCCTAATTTTCAAAACTTAGAATATTTCATATCTAATTGGATATAAATATATATCTCTTTAAATGGAGCTATCCAATGTACTCCTTTTCTGAACACAGTGGAGGGAAGCCCCCGGAACAGGAAGCCCTAGTTTTCCAATTTCTTTTGCAGAAATGCTTGTTACTGTTTCTATGATATCTATGAAATTAATGCTCCTATATGTCTAAAATTTCACACTGAAGTAACCTCGCATGTCCTTGATCCAACACCATATGTTTCATCAGTATTGGTTTCACCAATGGGGATTTATGATCATTTTCCCAAGGTGACCTGTTACAGGACTGTTGAGAACAATGAAGTTGTACGGAATGCCACGTGTCAATGGTTCATATTTAGGTTCTAAAATTTGGACCACATAAATTAAAGTCCGTTTTATTTTTTGAACATCTTCCAGAATTCCATTTGGACCTCTGTATCCCATGCTACAACAATTCTCCTCAAGTGTCCTGTTTAGGGATGAATTCTGGGAGAGGATGGAACCCTAACTTGGAGGGATCATATCTTCCAAAATATAGTGAATATGAGGCTGAATTTTGGACACAATGTAAATAATGATTCTATATTCAGCCTATTCAATTTACAACTCCTGATCCTTCACCAATATCAGGATATAGCGAATGTACCAAAGCTTATCATTTTTAGTATTTAGGGTTTTTCCAGATCGGGGTCAAACTAGGGTTTGACTTTCCTGAAGTTTCACCCAACCAAATTTCTTGATCTAGGTCTCTAAACTTATATTTTGATGAGGATAGAAATACTATGCTGGGCTCACTCAAAAATTCTTTTGCTGCAAGAAGCCCTAATTTCCTGCACCGAAAACTGAAAATGCTCGGAATCGAATTCCGCTTCGACAGAAAGATGTGCCCTTCAATGGAGAGTCAGCCTAGCCTTCTTTTTCTGATCGATTGTGGAGAGAGAACCAAAAATTAAGAAGACCTAGATTTTGTAGCTTCACAATGCCTTCTTTCATGTTGGCTCTGATACCATGTTAAATTTTCATATGCTAAGCTAGATCATTAGTATTTCATTTCAAATTCATAACAAAAGCATATAAACAGGATCACTGAAAGATAGACAAGCACAACCATACAAAAGGAACACAAAGATTTATCCTAGGAAAAACCTAAAGTGAAAAACCCAGCAAAATCTTCCTCAATATAGATGCCCCAAAAAGATAAAAGGTAAAACCAACAAGGAGATCAAAGCTTGATCCTCCTCCTTCTCCAACTACTCTTCTCTTCTCCACTAATGTGTTGCATAAGTGAGAGTGTGTGTCTCAAATGAGGAGCACTACACCTCTATTTATATTCATCCGTTCACTTAGGTTAACTCATCTATCATGTAGGCTTGAGTTAATCATGTAGGCTCGAGTTACACATGTAGGCTCAAGTAACCACACTGGGGTGCTAATGACCCACCTTTACAATTAAAGGGGACAACCTCACGACTCTTATTAGTTCTTCCGATTAGAAGCATCGGGGTACAAGATAATACAATTGGTTCTCCCGGTAGGACCATCAGGGACCACAAAATATACATATAGAATATTCTTCGAAGTTATAATATTTCAACAAGCATAAGCCTGCTTCTCAATGGGATCATACTTCAATTCAGCATCCCTCAATGTCTTGCTAAAAAATGCAATTGGATGATCAATACCTTCATCATCTTTTTGTAATAGCACAACTCCCACTGTGTCATAGGATGCAAATGAGAAGATGTAAAAACTCTTGGTATAGTTCGGACTAATCAGAGTGGGGGCTTCCATGATAGCCTTCTTGATGTCTTCAAAAGAGCTTCTTTCCTGGTTAGTCCATTTGATTTTTGCATCCTTTTTCAACATAGTTGTTATGTGCTTTTCCAACTCAAAAAATTTTGGTATGAACCTCCTGAAAAAATTTATCTTACCCAAAAAGGACTGAATATCCCTTTTTGACCTAGGTATGGACAACTTCTGGATTGCTTCAACCCTAACTGGATCAATCTTCACACTTTCAGCTGAGACTATATGACTTAGGATTTTCCCCTCACTGATTGAAAATTGGGACTTCTTAGGGTTGAGTGATATCCCAATCCTCCTACATTTCAGAAATACCCTCCTCAAGTGCTGCAAATGTTCATGATGGTTGTGAGAGTAAATAGTGAGGTCATCCATGTATATAAGCACAAATTTGTCTTTCAATCCTACAAAAGCTAGGTCCATGGCTCTCTGAAAAGTGGCCCAAACATTCATCAATCTATATGGAATTTTGGCATACATGAAAGTGCCATAGGGAGTGGTAAAAGCAGTATTCTCTTGCTCATCAGGGTGCATAGTAACTTGGTTGTATCCAGAGAAACCATCCAGAAATGACATGACACTAGCCCCTTGAGACTCTTCGCAACAGGTGTTCCATCTTGGCTAGTGGATAGTTGTCTTATTTGGAGCACTTGTTCAAATTTCTAAAATCCACACATAACCTAATCTCCCCATTCTTCTTCCTTACCACGACTAAGTTTGCAATCCATTTGGAATACCTGAGGGGAATTATGATTTTGGATTTGAGGAGCTTATGGATTTCTTTTTCAATTACAGGTAGTACAAGAGGATTAATGGATCTCAACTTTTGTTTGACAAGGATGGTGTCCTTCTCCAAGGAAATCCTATGTTGGATAATATTGGTGTCATAGGTTTTCAAGTCACTGTACTCCAAGGCAAAGATATCAGCAAATTCTTTTATCAAGCCACAAAATTTGGACCTCTGATCAGTAGTCAACTCAGTGTATAGATTTATAAGTTTTGGATGGCTTTGGATACCTATGTTTTGCTCTTGGATAGTAGGGTCTTGCTCCTTTTTGGCAGGCTTGAGAGGGATATCATTATGATCAAAAAGGTCTTCCAAGGGTACCAGACCCCCAAGGTATATAATTACTAGGTAATTGAACAATATTCTGATTAGCTACTTTATCTTTCAACTTGAGCTATTGGAATTCTTCCATGTTTAGGTTTTCTTGATCTATATGCATATCATATAATTCATCTACTACCTCGAGGAATTTACTAATCTCATCATCATTCTCAAACACCTTCCAAAATTTCACATTATCTGGTAGGGAAGGTCTGTACTTGACTTGAATATCATAACTGAGCCTAGGAGGTAAAGGGGGAACAAACAGACTTGCAAAGACAACAAGGGAATCAGCTAGGTGATTCATAGCCCTAGGTATATATGACAGTTCAAAAAACATAAAGGAGTCTCTAAGTTTCCATACCTCTGTTATAGCTGATTTTACCGCACATGGTGGATCACACCTTTATGGTCTTCTCTGTCTCTCTGTAGACTCTTTAGACCCCATGGACCATTTTTGTACCTTTTTTCTTTCCAATATCATCCCTAAAAAAATGTCTTATTTGATATACATGAATTTTAAGCCTATTCTCGTGTATATACGCAGATTTGACCCTTAAACCTGCGTACATCGGGATGTGTGCAAAAGGCCAAATGGTTTTGGAGTTTTCCTTATTGTGGATCTGAATCACTTGTATCTTGGCCTTCCATATGCCTTTAGATTGCTCGGATTTGACCTTCCATTACCCCATTGAAGCACTATATAAAGAACCCTTTGGATACATTGAAGGGGAGAGAAATTGAAGAGAAAGAGAACTATAGTTGATTGTTGCCGAAGATTATAATTGAGTTTGCATCCCTTTGTCCCTTGGAGCACTTTTTGTTCTTCCAAATCTTTCCTTTGCTTGTGAGCTTGCTATCGAGAGATGGAGGATTGAAGTGGTGTAGGCCTAGGTGGAGGACTCAGTTTCTCCGATTCGCACACGTGCCGACAGAGGTTGTCACTATTGTAATCTCTGTTTTATATTAATAGAAATATATTTTCCTGTCCAATAATGTGTATTTAAATGAGTATTGAATCCATGGATGCTTTTAAATGCTTATATGTTATTGATTATATATGCTAGAGTAGGTCTAACAATATTATATATAGCATGCTTGTCTTATTTGTTGAATGTTGAGATAGAAAATTACTTATACAAGCGAGAGTGGAAAAGCTCAACGAGGATCTACATCAACCGTCTATAATAAGGTATGTATCGAGATCCTTTAGTGTTAGATATTTGGTTTCTCTTGCATATAGGAAAGGATTGATTTTTGCGGTTACTCTGTCTTTTGTGGTACCCCAAGACATAGGAAGTTTTCTCCATAAAAACCTCGTCCCTATAAGACTTTAGTCTGACATTTTTTGCTTGAAAGGTGTTGTTGACCTACTATATAATAAGGTTTGCATCTCCAAATATTTTCATGCACATGATCCCCATTTCCTTGGCAGCTTTCACTCCTAACAGCAAGGCTTCATATTCTGCTATATTGTTAGTGGTTTTAAAATCGAGCTTATAAGACAGATGAATAGTCTCTTTGGATGGAGAGTGTTGTCGCCTTTCACACACCTGGGTCACGTGGCAGAAATCTTCAAGCCACTCGATGTGTCCTTGGGGGTAAGTCTCGAGTCGAGGTTGTCACCTTGTTCTTGACTCCTCCGTTTAGGCTCAACTCCTAACGAAGCCAAGGGGGGTAGACCCTATTAAGTTACTAGGATAATTACTTAGTATAGTGATGTTAAACTGAATGAGTTACTTAGGAGTTTGAGATTTAACTATAGATAATCAAAGATGGCAAGATACAAAAATGAACACATGAAAGCACAATGCTGAGACACAATATATATATAAAGCAAGAAAATAACCAGTGCCTTAGAATGGAGTCAAAAAATAAGATCAATGTACTTGCATGTTCTTGGAGTGAATGTTTTGCAATTTCCTCTTGGTACGTTTTAAGTTAAATTTGAGGTGTGAATTGATTACAATTAGGTGAAGAGGGGACTCCAGATATACCCGAGAGTACTTGGAGTATGTCCAAAACTAAATCTTCATGGCTACCCGCAAGGAATATGTGGGCTGAATGAAGTCTCTGGGGCTATTGTTCATAACGCACCCATTAGGGTGTGACAGAGATCGGTGCCCTGAGGTCACTTTTCAGAAGTTCCCGCTTCCTTTGGGTATTTTGCCACCGTGATGGTATGATCTAGGTGTTGGATTTTCACCTATTGGTTTGTTAATTTGGGAGAGTGAGTGCTAATTATACTATTCACTCATGTTCTTTTGATACAGCTTGACTGATCGGACGAACCACAGTCAAGTGTAGAGCATACACACTGGAGTCTTGTCAATTTTAGTAAATTTTACAATGGGTGTTCTTGTTTAAAAGAAAACCCTCTAGGAACCTCTTTCGATCCAAGTGGATCTCAATCGGGGAATCAAGGAGGGGTTAATTTTATAATAGCTGAAAAATGAATGATAGAAAAGGAAACAGATACACAATTCTAGTTTCCTAATTAGTCCTACCACGAATATCTTTCCCCTTTCGGGTCAATCGGGAAGTCTTGGGGTAAGTATTACTATTACTTTAAAATATAAAATATGGAATATGAAATTTATAATGAAATAAATTATACTAACCCACATATTAGATCAATGCTAGTTTGAACAGAAATGAGCAAAAAGCAACAAAAAGGACACCGACGCAAATCCCCCCAGGGGGGATGGGGAATGGGATCGAAAGAGCCTATTCAAAAATATTTTTATTAACATAGGTTACAATATCAGAGAACTGATATAATTCCTCTTGATCCTTATATGGAGTGAAATCAAGAGCTTACAAGGTGCGAAAATTAAAGGCTTTGTTCAAATGGGAGACCCCTGGGGGGATTTGAACACTCTTGAGGTCACTTCCGAACAACAGCTTCCTTTATTTTCTGTCAAACCTGCTAAAAAATAGAAATAATATCAGACTGAAATATGCCCAAAAGCACTCTGAAATCATCTTTGGGTCAGCTCACTTTTAACCAAAAAGGTAAGCTGAAAACTAGTTAAAAGGGGAAAATAGGAACAAAAAAAAGAAGGATTTTCTTGGGATCTTGGCTTGAATTTTAGGCATAAAATAAGATGTGAACTTATTAAAAAAAATATGAACTTTTAACGTACAGCAAAGGAAACTACCTTAACAACAACCTACAAATCTTCATTAAAATGCTTGCGAAAATATGGTAATTTTAGCTAGATCTCTTAAAATGTAACTTTATATGCAAAACAAAACTAAGATCTAGACTTGGGAAGGGATATTACTAATTAGATCTATGTGTAATTTTCTTAATGAGACAGATCTGAGTAATAAGAAACCTTAATAGTAACCAGTTTGAAGGAAATTTAAGATTTTTAAAGGAGAAAAAGGGGAAGAGAGGTGCTTGTTGTTGAAGCAGATCTGCAGAGGAAACTTGGTAGTGAAGCACCGAGGGGCACAATATTAGAAATATATATTGGAAATAAATGGAATCAAACCTAAACCATAGATCTTCCAGTCACGGCAAACCTGTAAGCTACACAACAAATCCTGCAAACAGAACCATTAAATCCGAAGATACATATGAGAAGTAGATGATACAGCATGCAAATAATCTTATTTAGCATACAAGTATTAGCTCATTCAAACATATGTATAAAAATAGAAGTAAGTAAGCTTACTTACAATGATATATCCCTATTATTTCAATAACCATTCAGGCAGACAACAGTTAAGTGCAAAAAAATGAAAAAATAGTAGTTTCACCTCGAATGCAGCATGATAATGATAATCCACACATGAAAGGTACTCCACAATTGAGCCTCCAAAGCTTCTCTTTATTTCAAAAATGATGATCAATACACAATTACAATGGCAAGCCCTTCAATCCAACTCTAACTAGCTTGGAAGAGGAGGCCTATGCTTGGATATATACAAAAACTAGGAGATCCAACCCAAGGGGGGCGTAAATCCCAAGGAGATAGATCAAATATGCTGATGGAGAGTCCATCAATGCCTGATATGTGTCTAACTAAGCCAAATATGAGTCTCAGTGAGTGCAATTGTCAATCGGAGAGCTGATCTGATTGACACCTCAACCTGTTGACTGAAGCATCCACCAAAACTCATCTAGATGAGCCAAAACGTGTTGAGGAGATAGGGAGGGAGAAATTCCCCATAAAGGATGCTGAAGATCAACTTTGGATCCGATTTGATCACCTCCTTCAGTCAAGGATTTGCAAGATCCAGTCAATCTGCTTCAGATCTGACTGATTTCAATCAAATCGGCTGAGAATCCACTGATCTATGATTTTGAATTTGCTCCATTATTCATCAATTTATTAATTAAAATAATCAATAATTGATTTTTGGGGATTTTTTACCTGAGTGATGGAAAATCACTCAAAACTAGGAAATAGTGGGTCCATGGGTTTACATGGTGCTCTTAGTTTGAAAATGAGCACCTACATGACTGAAACTGATTATTTGGCCCACTTTTATTAAAAAATCAATTTTTCCAATTAAACTATCAAAAAATAGCCTAAGTTTTGGAAAAATTAAATTTTAATAAAAAATACTGAAAAAACTAAAAAATTGAAAAAACCTAGGGGGACTTAGACATGTTCATATGACTCGACCATGTTGTCTAGCATTTTTATACATTGACACATAGACTCTAATAACCTCAATAGGCCTAAATTCCAAGACGACCACCCCAACTTTGGAGGTATGGAGTGAAAAACTTGTGGAAATTGAACCAGGTGATAGATTAATTTTACTCACAACAATTAACAATTGATCATGCAAAATCTCTCACAAAGAGAATGAAAATTGGAGCTGAACACTAAACTGTATTAAATTAGTGTACAATAGTCAACCCTGTAATAACATAGGTTGCTGAATAAATAACATACATCAGGGATTCGAATGCATGAGGAGCAATTCGAATCTAGCATAAAGCAGGCTTACCAAAAATAAGCAAATCCCCCATAGGTGTAAAAAGCTGATCCCAAATCTGTCATGGAGCTCATGAATTGGAAAAAAGGCTTAGGCAAGCTAAAGAGTGGTGGAATGGTAGCTTATACATGCTTTTTCATGGAGAAAAGAGAGGAGGATGTGTAGGACAAAAAACTAGTCAACCTCACCTAGTCTAGCTTTTCCTTTCACCTTAAAACACTGAAAAAGCAGGGAATAAAGCAGAAAAAGCAGAAGGGCGCCTAGGAGGCCAGGAATAAAGTAGAATTGATTCTTTTAGCTCTCCCATGTGCTACATGAGTCAAATAAGGCAAGTTTGACCATTATAGATAGGCAAATGACAACTTGCACAAGGTGGGACACATGAACTAGGCAAATAAGACAGAAATAATGAAATTAATGTCTAAGTGGATAAAATATGGGTTGATTATTCTAACACCCCCCCCTTAAGCCTGAATTATGAGTAATATATCAGAAAATTATAGGGCCTAGCAACAAGGCTTAGTCACCCTTTACATACTGCATGTCCATTTAAACAAGGAAAGAGGCAAAACCAACTTGGGAAAATCCTCCCTTAAACATGAACTGTAAAAAAAAAATTGTAGAAGTTTGTCTTCACTCATGATTTCACAGCATGATCAGCAATCCCCAGCAGTGATTTGAGATTGCTGAAGGTATTTTCACAAAATGCTTTGGTGAAGATATAAGCTACTTGTTCTGAAGATGAACAGAAGAGTAGGTGAATGGTGCCATCATGCACAAGTTCTCTGATGTAGTGCATATGGATCTCAATGTGTCTGGTTCTCTGCTTCTGAACTAGATCTTTGCAGATTTGAATGGTACTCTGGTTATCACAGTAGATGGTATTTGAGTACTCTAGTTCAAAGCCACACTCTCCAAGTAAACCCTGTAACCATAAACATTGAGTTGCTGCATTAACAACTCCTCTGTACTTTGCTTCTGTAGATGAGAGTGCAATGGCACTCTGTTTCTCACTTGACCAGCTGATTGGCCCTTCTGCAAGCATGAACACATATCCTGAAGTGGACTTTCTATTTGTGCTATCACATGCCCAATCACTATCAGTAAATCCAATCAAATCAAGATCAGATTTTGCTTTATAGAAGATCCCATGTGTCCTTGTTCCTTGAACAAACTTAAGGATCCTTTTGGCTACTTTCCAATGGATATCTTGAGGCTGATCCATGAATATAGAAGCCACACTTACTGCATAACAAATATCAGGTCTAGTATGTGTCAAATACAACAAACATCCAATCAATTGCCTATAGAGTGTATTGTTTACCATAAGTGAAGAATCAGCTTCTTCCAGCTTCACTCCTGAAAGGAAAGGAGTTTTGCTTGCTTTGCAATCCTTCATTTTGAATTTGTTCAGCAAGTCCAAGGCATATTTGGACTGGTGCACCTTGATTCCAGCTTTGGTTTGAGCAATCTCAAGCCCCAAAAATTGACTTAAGAGCCCCAAATCTGTCATGGAGAAGGCTTGGTTCATAGCTCCTTTTAATGAAGCAATCTCAGCCTGTGAGCTTCCTGTAATGAGGAGGTCATCAACATATAACAAAATGATCATTAATGAACCATTAAATAACTTCAAATAGACATTTGGATCTGATTTGCACCGAACAAAACTCAATGATAGCAAGAAGCTATCGATCTTGGCATACCAAGCCCTGGGGGCTTGCTTTAGCCCATACAATGACTTTCTCAACTTGCACACAAGAGAAGGGTTAGTAGAAAAACCTTGAGACTTCTTCATATATATCTCTTTAGTGATATCTCCATTCATGAAGGCACATTTTACATCCATGTGATGTACCTCCCATTTCCTTGAGGCTGCAATGGATAAGGCTAGCCTGATGGAATCCATCTTTTTCCACTGGGGAAAAGGTCTCATTGTAATCTATGCCATGAACTTGTGAGTAGCCCTTGGCTATTAATCTGGCCTTGTACTTCAGTGGTGAACCATCAGCAGCAAATTTGGTCTTATAGACCCACTTACACTGTACTAGTTTTCTCCCTGGGGGAAGATCCACTAGCTCCCATGTGTTGCTCTTCCGGAGTGAGCTGAACTCCTCCTTCATGGATGTTTTCCATCTTGGATCTACTACTACTTCTTAATATGTTTTAGTATCAGACTCCACCATCACATATCATTTTTCAGAAAACATAGGATCCTTCATGCACAGACCACTCTCAAACTGAGATCTAGTCCTCCTTGGGTTATTGGGATCCCCAGCTAGGTCTCCTGCTGCATGTAGTGTCTTGGCTGCCCATTTTGGCCTTGTAGGGCTGTTAGGGTCTGCAATAAACTCATCTCCATTGAACAAATCAGAATCAGCATGTTCAACAAACTCTTTACTTACTTCTTGAGGTTTAGGTGGTGAAGAGGCTTCACCAACTTCCACTGCTGCAAGGGGTTCTTCTTCAAACTGAACACACCTTTCAAAGAAGGATTTGTTTGTGCTCAAATTTATCAAATTTTACCCTTTTTAATCTTCAGAGTATCCAACAAAAAGACACTCTTGGCTTTTGGGCTGCAAAGCCTTCCTCTTCTCTGTCGGGATTCTAGCCCAAGCCTTTGAGCCAAAAATCCTGAAATGGGTCACATCTGGCTTGTGCCCACTCCATGCTTCGAAGGGATTCATGCCATCAAGCTATTTGTGAGGCACCCTATTCTGGATATATGCTGCATAGTTGATAGCTTTGGCCCAGTACTTTGGTGGCAAAGTTTTGGCCTCCATCATGCATGTTGCCATCTCCTTCAGTGATCTGTTCTTCCTCTCAGCAACACCATTTTGTTGTGGTTTGTAAGGGATAGAATGCTGCATCTAAATACCTACATCTACACAATAATTAATAAACTCAGACTTGAAATACTCACCACCATTGTCAGATCTGAGGGCCTTGAGTTTCCTTCCAGACTGGTTTTCAACCAAAGCCTTAAAGACTTTGAATAGGCCAAAAACTTCAGACTTGTGTTTCAGGAAGTTAACCCAGCAATACCTGGAAAAGTCATCAATGAAAGTCAATGCATATTTGGCCTAACTCATGGACATATGAGGGAATGGGCCAGCAACATCACTATGGATCAGCTTGAGGGCTGCAGAGGTTCTCTCATGACTAGCTCTCTCAAATTTGTGCTCTGGGTGTTTTCCTAGGATACAACCTTGGAAGACTCCTTTGGAAAATTTTATCTTGGGAAACCCTATGACCATCTCTTTTTCACTAAGATCTGATAGATATTTGTAGTTTAGGTGGCCAAATATTTCATGCCAAAGCTTGCTGGCTTCATTAGCATGAATGAGAAGAACAGAGGGGTTTGAGTAAGGTAGGAAGTGTGAGAACATGTATACCTTTTGAGCATGATTTGCAACTCCTTTTGCAATGACTCTACCACTTGAGATCTCTGTGATCTCAACTTCATCGGGGGAGAATATGACCTTCTTAGGAGACCCAGTGTGGGTCATCTGGTACACTGACAGGAGGTTGGAGGCGAGACCAGGCACATACAACACATTGCTAAACTGACCATGAACACATATTTCATTAAATTTGGAAATATTCTATTACAAGGACTTCATCCACATTGATTTTTTTTGGAAATCTATAAATACGTATTCTATTAAATCTAGAAAAATCAACTCAAAGAACTATTCCATTAAATTTGGAATAATTAATCCAATGAACTACTTTCTCAATTAATATTTTTTATTTATTTCAAGTAAAACTTTAGTATTCAACTATTCAAAACGAAATATTACATCTCAATTAGAACTAGAGGAAATATTACATCTCAATTACAACTAGATGGGTTAGATCTAAAATTTAGAACTTTTGCTAGATTGAGTTCCTTCAAAACGAGAAAAGTCATAGCCTTTGAATCCTACATAATTTATATTAATATTATTTATAGGTTGTATTAGATGTTAAGTTGATTAAATTATTTTATGACATAATATCAAC
>LPNX011080073.1:245814-257456 GCA_001517045.1 Pseudotsuga menziesii
TTGTCAATCCAACTGCTTGAGTTCTCATTATATTGTTCTAGTTCTATGCAGCGAGAATGATTTCATCAAAATTAACATCATGATTTTCAGGCTGACTGGACAGAAGCAGATCCTGTAATGCTCAAGGGGCATCAAGGGGAGATGACTGTTGTGGACTGGTAATACAATATCTGCACAATGTTGTTAGCTTAAAATCTAAAATACTTCCTTTTTGAGAAGTTTCAAGATAGTTTCATTGCAGGTAAGGATTAAAATTGTTGTAGACCTAATCAGTAACAATTTTCTATCCTCTTTTGTAGTTTTTTATATTGATAACTGTTGTTTGCAGGTGTCCAACTGATTTTTGCAAGATTGCAACTTGTTCAGATGATTACACGGTACTGAACACAATTTTTTGCATAATGATGAATTCATAGTCATCGCTAGATGCTTACATATCTTTAATTTTAAGCCTCAAATCATATTTTTTGTGTGTAAACTTGCATTCAATCATTTACTCTGTAACTAAACAGGTCTGAGTTTGGAGTATTAAGGATTGCACTTTTGAGAGTGAGAATTGTACTCCATCTGCAGTTCATCGAAAAATATAAGCTTTTCCTTCTTCTGTCTATCAGAGATTGTTTGATTCAACATATACATAACATATTTGGAAACATCTCCTTCGGACATCCTAGCTTGTGATAGAGAAGTTGCTTTTGCAGATGATAAAGTGTTCACACCACAGTACACAAGTGCTAAAGATTTGACCCCTAAGGCCTCAAAAAAATTGGTTTTGGGAACATTGTCCTTGGAAAGAAGCCCTCATGCCGGCAGTCTTTCAAAGGCCATTTCACAAAGCAGTAGAGAGAACGAAGCCCTCATTCAAAAAACTCCAGAATCTATGAAAAATCCCTCTCCAGTCTTAAATCCACCTTCATCTTCAAAGAGGAAAACCATTCTGGATTACTTCAGGACAAATTGACAATCATATTCTTCAATACTTCTGGCCATTTAATGCAGTGTTTTCCTATATAGAACAGTGTCCATATGGAATTAGTATATGACCTCCCATCAGGTAGAAACTATTGCCAATCTTGTATGATGGAAGCTGGTGGTATTTGAAAAATTAGTCATATGTTAAAGATGTGTACTCATCCTAAAACACCCTACATATGGGATTGGTATTTAATTGCGCTTCAGGTAAACACCATTGTCAAATTTGCTTGAGAACGAGTTGTTGGTATTTGTAAATTCTGTTATGTGCTTGGAAATGTATGATATCTGAGCGAGGATTTACTAAAGATTTTAAAGAGGATTTTGGCATTCTGAGTGTACAGACAAAGCTCACAAATTTTGTCCGATTCTATTTGAGTTGATTGTGTTCATCAAAAGATGTAACTGCATCCATGTCCTGTATAATGATTGTGATGTTGTTATGCCTGCAGGTTTGTAGTAAGTACACCGACCTAAAAATAATATAATTATCTTACCTTTATATACAATACCCATATGGAACCATTGATCCGTTGTTACTTTCAGCTTATGACATGTGACTTGACACCAAAATTTGATGAATGCATGTGGAGATAATAGCTTGAATGAAATTACTAAAAATCCTATTATTACTTAGCTAAGCAAAGTAAGTTGTGGAGAGAACTACACTGCAGTATGAAATCTTAGTTTCCAACAGCACAACAAATACTATCATCTTGAGAGCTCAGAGCCTTCAGATAGGGTTTTTAGTATTTTCACCTCGAGAGTTCAAGAGCCTTCAAAGAGTCAGTTTTTATCTTGACCAAGTGAAATCAGTTTTTATCTTGACCAAGTACAATATACTATTAGCGTGCCAAGAAAGGGAGCCTCTTTTCAATTAATTTGTGAGAAATTTTAGTTACTTTTGAATCAGTTTAAATTATAGTTACCAAGTTCCAATTGGATTTCGGAAATTAGAAACACAATTTTTTATTTAGATCAAATTCCTCTAGATACTTCTTAAACTGGCTTTCTGAAATTAGAGACATAAATTTATTATTCAGATGAAATTCATCTATATACTTCTTAAACTGGATTTCAGAAATTAGAGACATCAAATTTTGGATCCATATCAGATTCATCTGTATACTTCTTAAACCAGTAAAAATAACCAATACACACAAATGGAAGATAAGTTATTGAATTTACAAAACCCTGCATATTCAGGAATTTCATTGGAATTTGGGTTTTCATTGGAATTTGGTTTTCAATTACATTAGAATCTAAGTTAAAAAGTCAACTAAACTTTCAAACAATCTTATTAATACATAACTAGAACATATTTTGCCACTAGTTCCTATGTCTTCCCATCCATTCTTGTAATTTCACTCTTGGTCTTGCCATCCATTCTTGTTGAAATCCACATCCATAATACTTGATATTGCATGGAGTGCATTACCATCAACGTTAACATTTTTCCTCGTCTTGGGCCAAAAATCAACCATCAACACTCTCACCAACAGACCTGATCAAACATAGTACACCCACTGCCCCCATGCAACGTTAAATGCTATTCACTAGGGCCAGTACAGAGGTGGACAAGTGGTAATCCCAAACACCAATATCCAAACACCCAAATCCCAAGGATGGCTTGGCAGGGATAATCATGTCCAAGATCAAACTTCCAAAACCTAGTTTCTCAAATCCAGTCATTCCAATGATTTTTATAACTTCCATGGGGTTAACACTAGTTAGGAAATTGCAAGAGCACACATAAGACAAGATATCAGCTAGCTACTGTAGATTTAAATGAGATGAGTGCCAATTTGACATTATTCACTGTATATATAAATCGTACTTGTCATCCTAAAGTATTTAATTGTTGAGCTCTGAACTGATTTTAAAGATTAGAGCAAGAATATCTTGCATATACAGGTGAACACAACAAATTGTATATAGATAGCAATGTTATTCATTCCTCAATCAGTGCTAGGTAAGCTACTGCATAAAACCAACTTATTGTTACAAAAATTACAGAAAATAGTCACATTGAGAACCCTACATTGATGAAAGCATTATGTCGTCTTATTCTTTCACCGTCACAAGAATATCGTGCTTCTGATATTGTTAGTCAATTTGCAACATATGCTAATTAAGAGGAGAACGAAAAAGGTTTGGATGCTAATGAAGAGTGAAAAATGGAATTGACGATTTCCTCTTCTTGGCCTCTATTTTTATGGTTGTGCTATATTCTAATGAGGGTTTGATTGTGCCAAATTTGGTGTGATGTTTTTCCAAAAATAGATGATTCTAAAGAGAAATCATATTGAATTAGAATCCCTCTAAAATATATGGCTGAAGAAGGCTCCAGTATCATCTATAAGCAACAATGTATTTAAGATAAATATGATTTTCCAAAAACTGAATTTGGTTTCCAAAATGCATTGCTTTTCCTGAGCTAAAAATAGTACCAAATCACCACAAAATTATCACTAATAAGAGTGCGCTCTCCTGGCTAACTTTAGCATGAATAACGCTGGTTATAGCCTCCAAAGCAGTGCCCTAATTACCCCTCTTGCATGCTGAGATAATCATCACAAGGAAAGCACATTGATAGCGCCCTCATATTCTGTTATCCCATGTTTTGATGCAGATCTTATCAGCAGTTCAAGCAGAAAAAAATGGTGTCCTTCACAGTCAATCCATCTCAAAAGAGGTGCCCCTCTTTGAACATATTAGCATTTGATAAGATATTACTAATAAAACTTCGGAATGGTAGTTTAACTTGTCAACAAAGTTGACTTGATAAAGCGAACAATATTCCTGTTTCCATGAGAGATTTACCTTACAAGAACTTAATGCGTAAAAAGAGGTAATCTACATGATTAAATATTATAAGGATGCAAACCTACAATTGTATGATAATACATGTCAGAAGTTTCCTCCATTGAAAGGGAATATTTTTGCAAATTTGGGAGTTGGAACTACAGAATAAAGAGGATTGTTCTATGTTATCTAAGAGAGTTAACTAAGAGAGGATTGTTCTATATTAACTAAGAGAGCCAACTACCATTTTGGTTGTATGATGATAAGAGCCAACTACTTACCATTGTTGTTCCAGGCAAATTATGGCACTATTTTTGTGAAAACAAACTCAAATGCCAAGAGTAACAATTGGATGAAATCAACTTATAAATCTGCCATATCTACGTCATTGATGTTGTCTTGGGATTGAATTCCTCAAAGAGATGGGACTTATGGTATTCACCCGGTTGAAAATTTCATACATATTAATAACCATCGTAATTCAATGACCCTACAAGTTTCCAAAATGTATCTCCTAAGTAAATGCACAAATTGGTTTCTAAGGTCCAACAAGCATCATTGCTAATGTCCATGAACCTAATGTCCTTCTCTTCACATTGGAAATTAGATTTGTTTTACATGCTCCAATCCCATTCTCATTCCAAGGTGTTCCCAAACATTCTAGCCATAGTCCCAGTCTGTATTACCAAGCACATTATTGAACCTAAAATTTTATGACTGATCACCTTGACTATCATCATTTCTGGAGAGATTTGAGCAAGTACTGTACATTTCTTCCTCATGACTGGAGGATGATGCATACATCACAAATCTGATAGTGCTTGTTTAATCCAAGTTCACATCCCACATTTGTTTCATGGATGCTATATTAGCAATAAGTACTCTTCTCTTTTCTAGAAATGTTCCCAGGCATAAAAACTGGTAAATGGTCCATGCACTATGCAATGCCTTTCCAAAAACCCTTGTATTGGATACAATTTTCACACACAAATTGAGTGCTAGAAACCTGGTGAGTATTGATGATACATGAGATGAATGGAGATACTCAGACCTTTTCTTCAATTTTGTGTTTTTTTGGCAGCATTCAAGGCCTAATTCCAGTGACCTCATTAAGAGATACTAGGATGGCTATCAACTCAAGACTTAGGTTTTTTGGTGGATTATGAAAACTCTTGGGAAAATTTTGTATCAAAAATGCAGAGAGTGTACATCAGACTTGGTGATTTTTTTAATGAACTAGTCTGGGATGAGTATGCCTACTACCACATCTTTGACATTGTACAGTGATGAAAGGAGACGTGAGACTGTAGAAGATTTTGGATCTTATTTTAGTGACACCCTACTTGAAAGAGCTATCTACTTTCTGCAGACTAGTATTAGTTCAGAGAAAAAAAAGTAGGAAAAGTAGGAAGAAATTACTGCATGCAATTCTTCCAAAAGGTAGTAGTCTGCTAGATCACTTAACCAATGACATCAACGGTTCTTCTTTTGAAGCATTGTTAAACATGGTAAACTGAGTTGTTGCTAATCTGAACTTGGCAAGATGGGTACTGTTCCTAAAACCTAGCTTCTTTCCTTTACATCAAGAAAGAAAGACTAACAAACAACCTGAAATTGGTGCTTCAAAACATAGCCAATAGAACAAAATTCAATCTAGAGCTGAAGATTGTAAAATGGAACCAACTAATTTTGAAAGGTTTATGAATTGCTTGATTTGCACTCTAGATACATTGTTTTTACAGTTTCCCATATATTCTCAGAAGAGAAGACATCATTCAAACTTGATGAGCTTCATGGAGAAGACAATACTCAGTCACTAGGTTGACATGTACTTAGAATTGAAAATTCATTTTGTTAAAACTCAATATCTTTCTTCTCTGAAAGCATTCACAAAGTTGATTTTTCTCCGTAGGTTTGAGAACCCTACATTGATGAAAGCATTACGTCATCTTATTCTTTCACTGTCACAAGAATATCGTGCTTCTGAAATTGTTAGTCAATTTGCAACAAATGCTAATGAAGAGGAGAACGAAAAAGGTTTGGATGCTAATGAAGAGTGAAAAATGGAATTGACGATTTCCTCTTCTTGGCCTCTGTTTTTATGGTTGTGCTATATTCTAATGAGGGTTTCATTGTGCCAAATTTGGTGTGATGTTTTTCCAAAAATAGATGATTCTAAAGAGAAATCATATTGAATTAGAATCCCTCTAAAATCTATGGCTGAAGAAGGCTCCAGTATCATCTATAAGAAACAATGTATTTAAGATAAATATGATTTTCCAAAAACTGAATTTGGTTTCCAAAATGCATTGCTTTTCCTAAGCTCAAAATAGTACCAGATCACCACAAAAGTATCACTAATATGAGTGCGCTCTCCTGGCTAACTTTAGCATGAATAACGCTGGATATAGCCTCCAAAGAAGTGCCCTAATTATCCCTCCTGCATGCTGAGATAATCATCACAAGACAAGCACATGGACAACGCCCTCATATTCTGTTATCCCCTGTTTTCATGCAGATCTTATCAGCAGTTCAAGGAGAAAAAACTGGTATCCTTCACAGTCAATCCATCTCAAAAGAGGTGCCCCTCTTTGAACATATTAGCGTTTGATAAGATATTACTAATAAAACTTCGGAATGGTAGTTTAACTTGCCAACAAAGTTGACCTGATAAAGCGAACAATATTCATGTTTCCATGAGAGATTTACCTTACAAGCACTTAATGCATAAAAAGAGGCAATCTACATGATTAAATATTATAAGGATGCAAACCTACAATTGTATGATAATACATGTTAGAATTTTCCTCCATTGAAAGGGAATATTTTTGCAAATTTGGGAGTTGGAACTATAGAATAAAGAGGACTGTTCTATGTTATCTAAGAGAGTTAACTAAGAGAGGATTGTTCTATATTAACTAAGAGAGTAGAACACAAATCACCAAAACCTAACAATTTTGGTTGTATTTTGATAAGATCCAACTACTTACCATTGTTGTTCCAGGCAAATTATGGCACTATTTTTGTGAAAACAAACTCAAATGCCAAGAGTAACAATTGGATGAAATCAACTGATAAACCTGCCATATTTACGTCATTGATGTTGTCTTGGGATTGAATTCCTCAAAGAGATGAGACTTATGGTATTCACCCAGTTGAAAATTTCATACATATTAATAACCATCGCAATTCAATGACCCTACAAGTTTGCAAAATGTATCTCCTAAGTAAATGCACAAATTGGTTTGTAAGGTCCAACAAGCATCATTGCTAATGTCCATGAACCTAATGTCCTTCTCTTCACATTGGAAATTAGATTTGTTTTACATGCTCCACTCCCATTCTCATTCCAAGGTGTTCCCAAACATTCTAGCCATAGTCCCAGTCTATAATACCAAGCACATTGTTGAACCTAAAAGTTTATGACTGATCACCCTTGACTATCATCATTTCTGAAGAGATTTGAGCAAGTACTGTACATTTCTTCCTCATGACTGGAGGATGATGCATACATCACAAATCTAATAGTGCTTGTTTAATCCAAGTTCACATTCCACATTAGCTTCACGAATGCTATATTAGCAATAAGTACTCTTCAATTTTCTAGAAATGTTCCTAGGCATAAAAACTGGTAAATGGTCCATCATGAATTTGAGCTATAATTTCCATCCATCATCATAAACAGGCTACTCCAGAGTTATCTCACCATCAGGAATATATTCAGCAGATGGACCAGCAAATCTCTCCACCCAATGTTTAAGATTCTTAGTTTCTTTGTAGCATAGACCTTTCTATGCATCCATAGAAACAGCAGTCTTGGCACTCCACTCGTCATTTGACCCTGTTGCTGTGCAAAATCCAACCGTGCCATAGGAGTTGAAACCCCAAATTCTGCTTGGCTGCTTGCAATTGAGTTGGCATGGCAGATTTAGGAAAATGTAAGTCTTCAATCACACAATCACCCATATCCAATGAAGATCTCATGCTAGGGCATCATCATAATATGCAGAATAATCTAAACATCAAACACCTAGGCCATCCATGTTTTTCAAGACTCTAAGCTTTAAAATCTAGAATCTCAATATCAAATGAATCTAATAAATATTCAAATGTTTATATGAAACCCTGTCCTGCGTCAATGGAGAATGAAGACCGCCATGGCCATGACCACCACCACGACCATGACCACCACCACATGGAATCAAACCATGTCTAGCGTTTAAATCCTGTCTGTCTTGCATCTTTGGCGAACCAAGGAAAACACCGCTTGAAATCAAACGTTGTCCTGCGTCCATGGCCTGGCCACCACCTGAAATCGAACATTGTCCTGAATCCATGAGCCTGCAAATCAAGGACGAACTGAGATAAGTTTACCCAAAGATCCATAAATAAGGGCGAAATACCAAATTTTCAACCCATCATCCATAAAATCCAGGCGAACCATCTCCATTTCTCCTCCAAAACTGGAAATTTTTGGTGATTTAACCTCCATTATAGAAGAAATCCAGGTGAATGTCCAATTTTCCCCATCGACGGATGGGCTAAATTCCATTGTATGAATTTTCATAGTTTAACCACACAGGCTATTTAATTGGGGAAAATTATATATAAAATAAAAAATGGGCTAATTTATTAAATTAAAAAAAAAACATTTTAATATTTAAAATTCACCCACCTTTTTTTGGGCACCCCTTAAAATTTGCCTATGGGCTATAATTCGCCCCTAAAATCATCCCTGCCTTCAATAGAGTCAACCACCCCTTTATCCTTCAGGTAATGCAGAAATTTGGTTTCAGTTCAGATTTTATCTCCTGGGTCAAGGCCTGTATCAGCAAGCCGTGGATAGCCCCTTTAGTCAACGGCAGAGCTACTCCTTTCTTCCAAGCCTTGAGAGGTCTGAGGCAAGGCTGCCCGCTCTCCCCGTTGCTTTATGCCATCCAGGCTTCTGTACTTATCTTTCAGCTGGAAAATGCCAAGCTTGAGCAGGATCTCCCCAGAATTAGGATGGCCAGAGGCACAAAAGATATCAATCACGCGCAATTCGTGAATGATACTATATTGTTGGGGGGATCCAGTCAAATCATAGCCCGCCATTTCAAGTCTGAACTGAATCGCTATTGCCATGCCTCCGAAAGCGAAATCAATTTTAGGAAAAGCCTGATCTATGGATGGAATATTAATCCTAGAGAAATGCTAGATATCTCTCGGATTCTCAATGTGGATGGTGTTGTCTCCTGGGAGTCCTTCAACTATCTAGGGATCCCCATCTTCAAATCCAAACCCAAGAGTTCATCCTGGAACCCAATTGTGGAGAAAATCAAAAGGAAAATCCATGGTTGGGGGTCAATTTGGTTAAATTTGGCTGGGAAGGTAGTCTTAATAAAGGCAGTCTTGAATAGCTACCTACTCTATCAGAGATCTCTTCTCCTAGCTCCAGCCAAAGTAATCTCACAGATCGAAGGATTGGTTAGATCCTTTCTCTGGAAAAGTGGCAATGTTGGGGGAGGCAAAAAATTTGCACTGGTTAGCTGGAAAATAATTAAATTACCCAGGCCAGAGGGCGGTCTTTACATCAGAGATCTTAGAAACCAAAACTTGGCTATGGGAGCCAAGCTGCTCTGGAACTTGATTGCCCCCAAGCCCTCTTGGTGAAGTCAGGTGTTGAAAGCCAAATACTTCAGTGGATTGAGGCTTAGATGCCTTGATGGTGCCCATGTGAATCAGAAAGGTTCTTCAATTTACAATATCTGTCTCAAAGCATTAACACAGTTCAAAGACGAATTGTATTGGGTCCGTGGCAATGGGAAATTGATTAATCTCTGGCATGACAAAATTCTAGGGAAGACCCCTCACCAAACTCCACGTCTGCAGAAGAGATTGGCCGCGTTGGGGATGAACATGCTATGGGACATATCCATTTGGGAGTCTACGTTGCCTAATTGATGGGCTAGCTGGAATATGCCGGACTATCCTCCTAATCTAGACGTTGAGAAATTGCAACTTACCAACCATCTGGCTGGGCTGGCACCGGTAGCCAAAACCAAGAGGGATCATCGTGGCTGGGGGAGGCATACTGGCAGTTATTCAACGTCAGAGGGATATCAAAGATACGCTGTGAATTATAATGTGCCTGTAAATCCACATGTATGGAATAATCTCTGGAACTGCAGCACTCTACCAAAAATTGATATGTTCACTTGGTCGCTGATGCATGAGAGAGTGCTCACTGATGAGAACTTGGAGAAAAGAGGAATTGATGGCCCCTTTCGATGCCCATTATGTACTGAAGCCTCAGAAAATATCAGACACTTATTTCTAAAGTTCCCCTATACTATTTCGGTTTGGGATGATGTGTTGAAGCTGTTGGGAGGTGGAGTACATTTTCCAGATACAATTCAGGCCTATTTTACTAGTTGGGAAACTCTGTATCAAGGTGAGCTGAACCACAAAAATGGAGTTAGAGCCTGCTGGCTGAAACTCCCCAAGTTAATTTGCTGGTGCATATGGAATGAAAGAAATCACAGAATATTTCAGGAGAAGGCTCAACCAGTATGGAAGATAGCTATCAAGGTTAATGCCCTGCTCGGTGAGATGTCCTGCTGCAGCATAGATGTTTGATAGAGACACATAAGGTGTGGCTTTTTGGATATCCAATTCAATGAGGCATTCTGCAACAAATTCCCCTAGCTTTATATTCTTATGGATTCTACATGCAGCGATGAAAGAACTCCACACAATATAATCAGGTTTTATTAGCATTCTATTGATAAAGTTGTGTGCCTTATCCAGGTGCCCAGCTCGGCCGAAAGGGTCAACCATGCAAGCATAGTGCTCCATTGTGGGTGTAATCTGATGATAGTGACTCATGCAATTAAAGTATTGCAGGCCACTAGGCCTGAATGGCAGCACGCAGACAGAACTCCGACAAAGGTAACATGATCCGGTGATAATCCACAGTGCTGCATTTGTTCGAAGAGCCTTAGAGATTCCTTACCAAAGCCATGCACACCATAGCCTGCAATCTTTGTGATCCATTTTGTCAAACAAATCCACTCTTGATTACTTCTCATGGATCTCCAAGCCCTGTTCCAATGCTACCAGATTAGCACATGCTGCAATAACACTAGCAAGAGTCATTGAGTTTGTCTTCATGTCATGCCTTTGCATTTCTCAGAAAAGCTTCGGGGCCTCTTCATTTCGGCCATTATGTACATATCCTGCAATCATTGCATTACACGATTCCACATTTCGTAGTGGCATTTTTTTAAAGAGCTTCAGAGCCTCATCAACATGCCCATCTTGTGCATATCCTGTAATCATTGCAGTCCAAGAGACTAGATTCCTCTCGGGCATCTTCTCAAATAATTTGTAAGCTTCATCAACACGCCCATTCTGAGCATAACCCAAAATCAATGATGTCCAAGAGATGGTATGGACATTCTAGTGTGTTTCAAATCAATTCAATTACATGTTTCTGTATGAATCAATGACTATTTATGTGAGGATTGGCAGTTAAATTACTATAAGTATCCAAGAGATGGTATAGTTGAAAGAGTGTGGTATGCAGGTATTGCATGGGTAACCTCTATCATGCACATCCTGTAATATATATTTGTTGGAACTTTAAAATGATGTTCCATGTTATTTTCACTCTCATGTTTGTGAATGTGTGCATATACTCTTTTAAACCAACAAGATTCAAGTTTTGCACATCCAGTTTCACTTTAGGTGTTATTTAAAAAAGTGCCATGGCATTATCGTTTCTCCAGAATTGTGTATAATGTTGTATTCTAGCACTTTTGGTTGGATGTGTACATTCATTTATAATGAAATTGTAGTTAGAGATGCATGTTAGATCCCCTTGC
>LPNX011080079.1:0-49648 GCA_001517045.1 Pseudotsuga menziesii
CTTCTGTAGCAAATCTAAGCCACCAAAATGTAAATGGCCATACCACAAATTCCATAACCATGATTGATGTAATCTCTTAGCTTTATAATAATTCAAATATTTTAGATTAATAGGCTTTTATGAACTATAGAGACATAAGGTTTACCAAATAATGATAGAGAGTGAAATGGAAAAGGATGCAAGAAGGTGTTTCATCATCATTCTCATAATCATCATCATCATCATCATCATTGTTATGCATCATCATCATCATCGTCATCATTGTCCATCCTCATCATCGTCGTTGCCATCATCATCATCATCATCATCATCATCATCATCACCATCATATTCATCATCGTCGTCATCATTCTAATCATCATCATTATCATCATTATCATTATTCGCCATCCTTGTCATGGTCATCATCGTCGTCGTCGTCATCATCATCATCATCATCATAGTCATCATCATCCTCATCATCATAATCACCATCATCATCATCATCATAGTCATCATCATCCTCATCATCATAATCATCGTCATCATCATCATCATCATAGTCATAGTCATTGTGATCATCACATCATTATCATCATCGTCATCATCATCATCATAATTTTTCATCATCATCATCATCATCATCATCATCATCATCATCCTCATCATCATCATAGTCATCATGCTCATCATCATCGTCATCATCATTCTCATCATCATCATCATCATCATCGTCATGGTCATCATCATCATCATCATCCTCATCATCATTGTTGTCATCATCATCATCATCGTCGTCATCATCATCATCATCATCATCATCGTTCACCATCACTGTTCATCATTATCGTCATCATCATATTGTCGTTGTCATCGTCCTCATCGTCGTCGTCGTCATCATCGTCGTCATCATCATCAGTGTTCATCATCATCATCATCATCTTAGTCATCAACCTCATCATCATCATCACCATCATTATCATCGTCAGCATCCTCAGCATCATCATTGTTTGTTGTCATCATCACCATCATCATCGTCATTGTCATCGTCATCATTGTCATAGTCGTCATCGTCATCCTCCTCCTCCTCCTCATCACATCGTCATCATCCTCATCATCATCAACAGCAACATCGTCATCATCATTGTGCATCATCATCGTCATGGTTATCATCATCATCATCATGATCACCATAATAGTCATCATCATCCTCATCATGTAATCATGATCATAATCATCATCATCATAGTCATAGTATTCGTGATCATCATCATAGTCATAATCATCATCATCATAGTCATAATCCTCCTCCTCCTCATCATCATCATCATCATTGTTGTGGTCATCATCATCATTCTTGTGGTCATCATCATCATCATGGTCATCATCATCATCCTCATCCTCATCATCATCATCATCATCAACATCATTTTTAATCATCATCGTCATCGTCATCATCATCATTGTCTTAATTTCAGGTAGGGTATGATTTAATCAACCTATGATGGGAGAATCAAATTCCATCATCATCATTGTTGTCATCATCATCGTCATTGTCATCATCATCATTGTTCATCATCGTCGTCGTCATCATTGTCATCATCATCATCATCATCGTCAGCACTGTTGTCATCGCCATGATCATCATCATCGTCATCATGATCATCATCATCGTTGTCATCATCATCATCATCATTGTCATCATCATCACCATAATCATCATAAACTTCATCGTCATTGTCATATTCATATGCATCCTCATCATCATCATCAGCATCATCGTCAACATCATTTTTCATCATCGTCGTCATCCTCATCATCATCATCATTGTTAATCATCGTCGTCGTCATCACCATCATCATTGTGCTAATTTCAGGTAGGGTGATGTGTTATGTGTGTGTGTGAGTGACAAAGAGAGAGAGAGAGAGAGAGAGAGAGAGAGAGGTAGGGTGACATGGTATTTGTATGCGTGAGAGAGAGAGAGAGAGAGAAAGGGAGAGAGAGAGAATTAAAGAGAGAAATTGTGTGTGGGTGAGAGAGAGAGAGATTGTGTGTGACAGACAAAAATACTACAGGGTTATATGGGGAGAGAAAGAGAGAGCGAGAGATAGGGATGGAGGGTTAGGGAGAGACAAGGAGAAAGGGGAAGAGGGTTAGGAAAATAGGGGACAAGGAGGATTACAATTAGGGAGAGGGGGGTTGATATGCTTGAGAATGAAATCAAACGAAAGTTTCAAATACTAAACAGATGTGCACATGCGTGTTTAACGTGTCCACACTCATAAGCACGATCGTGCTTTTAGTGCATACACGTTAATTTTTTAAGCTACGAGCATGTGTGTTTGTCACGCATACGTGCTGCTTTAAATTTTGAATTTCGGCAGGAACCTTTTTCTCAAACTACATGGTGGATGACTTGACCTCTTTGGTTTTAGATTCAGGTTTCCAATCCAAGTTGTTTCGATTATCTTATGCCAAAAAACATGTTTTGTACCACTTCTCCTATTTCGTGCATGATTTTGCATATGCCACACTTGTCCATTGCTAATGAAAATTCACACACTTATGTAACTTTGTCTGCATATTCTGAATATGTAATTTTTATTTAAATCTATTATCTTTTTCTATGTTTTATTTAATTTTAAATGGACTAACGCCAATCTAACACAAAATGTAGGCTATTTTCTTGGGCTATAACTTTTGATCTGCTCACCTATTTAGAAAATGGAAAATAACCCGCATAAGAAGACACAAAGACCTACATATTAAATAGAAATATCGTTCATTGACTATGTTAAGACCAAGATGCCGTGGACCAACGCTTGACCTTGTCTTTTTAGGGCATCACTAACTTCCTTAATATATATATATATATATATGGAAAAATAACGTTGTACTAGACACGCCTGTTATTTACGACTCTATATAATTGTTTTCACAAAATTCCACCATTTGCATACCAAATGCTTGGACCAACGCAAACATATTCATTATTTTTTGGGGAAAAAATAACATTAAAACCTTAGAAGAACCTCATTTTTTGGGATTTATACTTAGTTTCCATAAATAAAAGTTATATATTTTAGAAGGTAATATGATTGTCTACGTTTCATATTTTCATGCCATGTTCCAAAAAGTTATGTACGTAGGTCTAATATTTATTTTTTATGTTCAGATTTATGTTTATCCAGAAGTCCATCGCAACGAATGTGTCATAAGTGACCAGCAATAGCTTGCACCAACCTTGAAACTTTGAGCTTCAATAGAATTATTTTAATCAACAAATTTTCCAACTTTTAAAACATCATCATGGTTATAAGCCCATCCATTAGCATCCACCATTTAGAATAAAACACAATTTGCATCCAAATAGGATGGAAAATAAACACATTGAAAAATGAGAGGCTGCTAAGCCTTTTATTTTATAAGCTAGTATATACCCATAAGGGTTTAAACAAGAAAAAATAAAACTTATCTATGCAGTATCTATAAACCCCTTTCCACTTATGGACCACGAGCCTAATGAGAAACCATTGCAACCCCTAAACTATCATATCCTTACCGTAATATTGTTGAGGTATCCATGTTGTGTTGTCCAAACCATAGTACCGGTAGACACATGCACAAAAACTAAATAGTGTTAGTACTATTATTAACGACCAAGTATCAAATTCATACTTCTAATTAAACACATTGTAAATTAAAACCCTCTCCTATGTACAAAGAAGAAGGATGTGTGAGAGGAGGTGACCATGTCACCACTCTCATCGATCCAAGCTGAACAAACCCGCATTCCATAGTATACATGATCAAAAACTATGTACTGTAAATTGTAACTAAATAAGGAAAAGTATGGTGAGTTAAAACACTTACGTAGCCAAATGAAACATGGCCTTGGATATTGAAGAAGGAATTCGTTCGAAGTTTTCTGTAGCCACTGAACTCCACATGCACATTAAAAAGGAAATTCATAGTTTAAACAACCACTTCATTAGAAAATAAACGAATAATGTAGGACTCTCATACTAAAACTCACCTCAATTGAATGCAGAGAGGGACACGGGTCGGCTCCTCCTATATTCTCCTTATTTATCCTTTCCTTCATAATGATCCAAACCCCCAAGATAAATGTGGTATTGGTTTATTTTAACCTTTAAAGAATTTAAATGTATCAAAGAAGCTGAGCATTTGTTCATTTACCTTGTTAAAGGCTAGCTAAGCTACAAGGCCTTCGCTAAATCTCGAAGAAGGGTTGGATTCCTTCCATAACCCACAATAAACTAGACAGGATGAGACCATAATGGCGACCACTTCACCTCTTACCATAGTGATAAAACCTTCAAGTAAAACTAAGATACAAGAAGAAACCCTTCATTAATAGAATGTGCAAGGAACGAACAAGACTACGCAGCAGAGCCATGAATGGATGAGTTTTTTTTCCAAAGAAACAAATACAAACCAAAGAAATGCAGCAATAAACCCTCTGAAATATTAAAGACATGTTAAAATCCTTTGTAAAGCCCTATATTGAGATTGCAACAAGTGGAGGGTTGAGGTCCCTCTTGGGCCACAACATATTCAAATTAAACTTGTCATTGAAAGTTCTCAGTTGTGCTATAAATTCGCAGCTAGGGAAATGTTCCCCTTGTACCTCCGTTTGAAATTTATTTGCATGCCAAAAGTATAATGTATCACCCATGATGTGTAATTCTCTGGCTAAGGTCATGACTATGGTGATTATTATCACTATAGTTCAAACATTTAATCAGCCTCTAAACCAAGACTTGCGCTATGCTTCCAACGTTATAACACTCAAACAAAACTTTTTAATATACCCCCTTCCCAACTGTATTTACAAGGGTGTGTTTAGTAACGAAGGGTGAACCTTTAAGGGTAGCTAGGACTAAGCCTTAGTTTTTAGGATTAGGTCCGAAATGACCAAGCTTTAAATAAACATAAATAACTGAAAACATCACCTTGGCAAGTCTGCTATAAGGTCGTCATCACCCGAAGAGAACATCATGGGGGGATTAACCTATTAATTAAGCATAGAACCGATTATGTTTAAAATTATATGCGTAAATATTTATGTGATGATAGAAATAATACGTTGCAACCATAATTACATGTTATGACAAAGACAATAGTAAATAATTAGAGTAAAACAAAAGGAAATTTTTTTATGGATTTTATAGGTGTGTGACAGAATGGTATAAGAGCATGGTTATAACACTTCCTGAACAAGACTAACACTAACACCGATAATACATAAAACTAACTTTATCTTGTTGTGGTTTGACTCTCTTACGAACAGGAAGAGAAGAATAACCTTGTTTTTTCAGGAAATTGTGGAATATGTGGGAATGTCTATTGAAGAGGAATCACATCCTAGGAATCCATTAAACAATGAAGAAGGTAACATAAGGGATGGTGAAATATGGGTAAACCTAAATGAAACTAGGAACGATAACCTATATGAATTACAACAAACGGCTAAGGAAGTAAAGGAATAACTAAAATGTGTTAAACAAGATAATGAATGTATCCTAAAAGTACAAGAAGTGTTGAATAACATTCTGTTGTCTAAACTACATAGTAATGAAAAAGAGAAAAATAAGGAACCATGACTTAACATAGAAAAAATTACATCTTACAAACATAAGGGAAGAAAACTAGAGTTTTTCAAACATGGGAAATAATATTCAAGTGAAGAATCAACTAAACATAATACTGAAACACATAAATATTCTACTAAAAGTAGTGATAGTAAATAAAAAAAAGAAATACAAACTGTATGATGAACTTTTAGGTGAATTAAGAAAATCAAACCTCCTATGTTTAACGTAGAGATTGAAAAGGGATAAGAAACAAAAGCTTGGTTATATGGAATGAATAAATATTTCCATAATTATATCAATTCCGATGAATTAAAAGCAAAAATGGTCATCTATGACTTGAGAGAAAAAGCAGATATATGGTGGTAAGACATAAAGAAAGTAAAAGGAATAAAAGAATGTTATTTAACTTTGCAAAACCTTCAATAAACATTTAAAATGAAATTATATCTCAAAACAAAATTATGAAGAAAAAGGTAAAGAATTTACGAGTTAAGATTAAGTTCCATAAGTATGAAAGAACTATGCGTAAATTCTTAAGTTTACGTCATTATGATCCTTATATCATTGATGAAAATCCAAAAATACAATGCTTTCTCAATTGTTTACCTCTTATGTTCAAAGAGATGATCGAGTACGATAATCCAAAAACTCTGGAAGAGGCAATGAGAAAAGAAAACTTATGTTATGATTAGAATACGAATAAAAGGGAAAACATACCTATTTAGAAAACTAAAAGATGTGAAAATACTGGGAATGTGGTGAGCCACATTACTTTTAAAGAATTCCCCATAAGAAATAAATTTTTTAATAATGTTCACTCAATTCAAGAAGCTACTACAATTGGGGATATGGAAAGAAGCATGCCCAAAGATAGTGTAGCATTAGAGAATCGACATGCAGACCATTAAACATCAATGGTCGAAATAGAAGGTATGATAAATACAAAACCCATTTCTATATTAATTGATCTAGGTGCGAGTCTCAGTTATGTATCACCTAGAATTTTAGAATTATAAAATTACAACAAGATAACAATGAAAAATACTGGCTGGTACAATTTGCTACAGGCACAAAACGGAAAGTCACTAGTTACGTGAAAAACTATGAATTTATTATGAATGAATTGAAGGCACATGTTGATCTAAATATCTTACCACAAGGGTCTTATGATTTTCTGATAGGAATGGGCTGGTTAGAAAAACATAGAGTTATGTTAAATTGTTATGATAAAAACTTACATGTTTAGATGATAAAGGTAATACCATTATTGTAAAAGGAGTTTCTAGAAAGGTTACTATACAAGAGATCTATTCCTTACAAATGAAAATGTATGTACGTAAGGGATGCAAATTTTTTTCAGTCTATGTAATGGATGAAAAAGAGAATGATAATAAACTTAAAATAGAGGATATACCAATTTTAAAATATTTTAAAGTCATATTTTCGGAAGAAATTCTTGGACTACCTCGGAAGAGGGATATAGAATTTAAGATCGATTTGGTACCAGGGGTGGTACCAGCATCCAAATCTCTCTATCAAATGAATATAGTAGATATTACTGAACTTAAATCACAATTGCAGGAACTAATTAATCAAAGGTACATTCGACCTAGTGTTTCCCCTTGGGGAGCACCGGTATTATTTTTAAAGAAAAAAGATGGCACTTTAAGACTATGTATAAATTATCATGAATTAAAAAAAATGACTATCAAAATTTGATATCCTTTCCCCCAAATTGACAATGTATTCGATCAGTTTCAAGGGGAAACCATCTTCTCAAAAATAGATTTAAGATCCATATAGCATCATGTACATATCAAAGGCAAAGACATCTTTAAAATTGGTTTTAGAACTAGATACAGTCATTACGAGGTTTTCATAATGCCCTTTGGGCTAAGAAACGCCCCAGAATCTTTTATGTGTTTAATGAATTTTATTTTAAGTAAATACCTAGATAAATTCGTAATCATCTTTTTCAACGAAATATTGGTATACTCTAAAAACAAACAATACCATGAAGAAGATTTAAAAATAATTTTACAAGTGTTAAGGGAACAACAATTTTTTGCTAAGTTCAGTAAGTGTGACTATTTCAAATACAAGATTCGATATCTAGCACTCGTGTCTAAAAATGGAATATCAGTCGACCCCAATAAGATTAATGCTTTCAATGAATGTTATTTTCCAAAGAATGTAACCAGCATAATATCATTCATGAGAATTACTAGCTACTACCAAAAATTCATTGAAGGGTTTTCTAAGATAGACTACCCCATAACTTCATTACAAAAGAAACGTAAGAAATTTGGATATTGAGTCACCACTTGAGAAGTTGATTGTAATCATATTAGTGAAGAAATATTCATGGTGGTTCCTATTTGAAACCTGCTTGGAATCTTTAAAACTCAATATTTGGAAACTCAGTTGCAACTCCGAAGAATTATAGATTGAGTAGAAAGGGGTTGAAAATTAAAAAAAGGTTTACAAATATGAAGGAGGTAAAGATTATTTGTGCAACATTTGTTTTGATAGATTTGGTTAATGCTTTTGGTGTTAATGGTGATGTCATGGGAGATATCAATATCCAAAATCCACATCTCTTTACTTTTGGAAACGCAAAATTTTAGTACATGAGTTCCACTACTCAAATGGCAACCAAAAAGAATTAAGGAGCAAAACCATAAGAGAGTACTTGGCGCAATGAAAGGAGTTACCAAGTGAGGATTCCACTTAGGAAGATAAAAACAAATTGCAACATCTAAACTTGGCATTTCCTGAGGACAAGAAATCTTGGTCAGGGAGGACTATCCTGTCCCATTCAACTAAGACTACTTGAAAATAATGCTTCACCAACCTACCAGTTCCCTAGGTTGAGGTATAAACATAAATTTTGTAATATAGGAGCTATAGGACCCAAAAGAACCTTAGTTTGACATATTCACATTAAACTAGGTCACATATATAATAAATTTTAAGAAAAAAAGGTGGCATTGGTTCATGAAGACAATTGGAAGCTTTTGGAGGCTTTGGGTGACTAGATTCCCCACACACTTGGCATGGCATTCATCCAAAGTAGAACCCAAGGGGAAATGCAAAGTTCTTATAGGATGATGTGGTGTCACATAGCCTATATTGAGCCAAGAAATTGTAATTAGTATAGGATACTAACTCCCAGGGAAGAGGAAGGTACTAAGAATACAATGTGTGCCACTTGGAAGGAGATTACATGCACTCTATAACAACAAATGATGAAAGATTATATGACAACTATGAAAAATTCAGACCTGATTGAAGAACTGCAAAAAATATGACATGAAAGGGATAAAAATAACCTTTAATAGGTTTCACTTTGGGTTTTAGAGGAATCCATTCGAATTGGAGAAATATTTGGATCATAAAGAAGGAAGACAAATGACATATGAGTTACTAAACAACTAGGATGAGTTGGAGGAAGCCTATGGAGGTAAATTCGACCTTAGGAGCCCTCATGAAGTTAATAAAAGGATGTATTGAGGAAGGATAACAGCTTAGGATCATTTTTTTAATTTTTCTTTGGCATTTTGGAGAGCTTGTGCTTGTCCATTGCACGATAAGCGTTCACTCTCCGTGCTTGTGAACCAATTTTGAGGGAGTTGGATTCCTTTCCAAGTTGGATAATTGAGATTCCATTAATAAATATTATTTTATATGAATGAAGTATTTTTATTTGTATTTTTACGTTCCATACAGTTTGATATCCCAACTATATCCCCCTTCTCACATTCCTACTTTACAATTTCCCCTACCCTCATGTGATGGCGCACTGGTTGGAGTGGTTCTTGGGATTGGATGCCTATATTTGATGACTAGCATTGGTTATATAATTTATTTATATTTAATCTCATGTTATTATACTATATGAATTCAAATATAAGTAATCCACATGTGAATATCTTGCATTTCCATGCTATTAAACCACTAGTTGTCATGTATTTGGCTTCCCTTTTGAAAGAGTTGTATATCAGATATGTATGGAGGAATTTCTCTGATGTTTAATGATGTTGGAGATGAAATTTTTATTATTTTTATGTTATTTATTTATTATTCCATTATTTTAACTATTCCACATACTTTTCATGAGTTGAAATCGAGCTAGTAATGTCATTTCCCCTTAAGCAATTTCACTAAAAGTTGTCATATAAATGTTGCACTTTACAATCAATTTTAATATCTAATAAATATGTGAAATTATAGGAATTAATGTATTATATAAATACCCATACTCTGTTCACAAATTTTGGAGGATTACACTTGATTTGGGAAGCCAATTTGGCCTACACCCTAGGGGGAATTTGACCACAATTTCCTAGGAATTTTTCTCTTTATGTACTTATCCCAAAAAATGTTGTAGAAGCTTCAATTCAGATAAAAAAAATTCATAGGTCATTTTTGTAATAAGACTCTCCAAACCACTTTATTTCACATTTGGGATCATTTGGAATCAGTTGGAACCCCCATAGTCAGTGACTATTTAAGCTTGAATTTTCCCAAATTGCAATTTTCCCAAAATTTCCAAGTAGGGTTATTACATTTTGGAACAGACCCTTGATTACTGGTGCATATTATGTCACATTTTATTTCATAATCAAGACCTATTTTATCTTCCATAAATCTGTGATTTCTTAGGTATTTCATCCAGGATTGTTGTACTATTATTCAGCTTTGCTTGTGTTTCTATGTCAAAACACATTTCAAGCATTCTTTTATTTTCACAAACCAATATTTATCTATATGCATCAACCACTTCACTTTTCAAATGTGAAATCTCTATTTCCTTTTGCACAATTTTTATTCTCAACAATTCATTCCTTATTTGTGTTTCATTCTGATACTATTTCAACATAAGATTATTTTTTCCAAGTCTTTTTGTCTGGATTTGTGCATAATAAAAATGTATTTAAAACTATTTTTCCTTGTTGTTTAGCTCTCTCTCTCTCTCTCTCTCTCTCTCTCTCTCTCTCTCTCTCTAATGCTTCTTGAATGACCTTGGTATCCTTGTTTTGATCTTCTACTTTTGTCAATTGTTCATTCAATGATTTGTTATTTCTTCTTTGTTTCTTTATTTCTTACAATGCATTGATTAGATCTCCTTCCCAGTCAATTTATATACTTTCGCCATCTTCATATTTTGTTATTTCTTCTATATGTATTAATCCCTCTTTTGAAGCAAAGATATAAATTCCATTGTAGGAACATTTTGCTATCCAATTACTCTCTACACTTTTCTCATATTTGGAAACTCTTTCTATGCTTCTTGACCTCTCTTTTGCTTCATATTTTGGAGGTGACATGTAAATTCCATTGTAAGACTACTTCCTCTATTATTTTTATGTTATTTTGTAAGTCCTTTAAATGATGATCCTTCCTTGATATATGATCAATTGTCTCCGTGTTTTGAATCTTCATCTTAAATGAATGCGATAAACATCACTTTTCTTGCATTATCATGATTATCCTCTTCTTCTAATGAGATTCTATCCTCTGTGGAATATAAAATATTTTTTTCTTAGAAAAATTTCTTTTTTCCCTCAACTTTTCTTTTCTGACACACATTTCTTTGTTCTTGATAATCAATTTCTTCATCACTGTCACCATCTCTGCTTTCCTTAAAACAACACTCAGTTGAGGCAAAATATCCTATTCTACCACATTTGAAAGAATTAAAAGGAAACGTACCTTTATACTTGCCCCATCCCCTTTTTATATTTCTCATGAATTTTTTTTCTTCTTCATCTGATATGTCAAATGGGTTCTTGTGTTCATGCTTTCTAGATTTTGGTTTCCCTGTGGCCTTAAAAGTAACATATTTTGTGGAGGGATTTTATTTTACCATTCTCATTTCATAAGTTGTGGGAATATCATGTAATATATCCTTTGTTAGCTTGTTCACATTAGCTCTATCCTCTAGGATACATACTTTTGAGTTGAATCGATGTGGAAGGGTTCTCAGTATTTTCTACACAATTGATTATGTTTCGATGGTTGCTCCAATTCCTTTGATGGAATTTACAATAACGTCAACTTAAAGAAAGTAGGCTTCATTGTCTTCTACTTATATAATTTTCAGTGTTTCAAGCTGTGTTGAGAAGATCTACAACTTGGCCTTTTCAACCCTTTTATCTTCCTTGTAGATTTTTTTCATCTTATCCAAAATATAATTGGATGAGATGTATTGCATGACCTTAGTAAACGCAACATCGACTAGCACACAAAATATTCCATTTCTTTCTTTTTCATTGCATTTATATCGTATTATGTCTACTAATTAATTGGAGCTATTTCAGGAATGTTGTAGCCATTTTATACTGACTACCATATTCCTAATCAAAGTTACCATAAATATACCTCCATCCTATTCTCTAGACAGTATAATTTGAACCATCAAATCATGGTTCTCTCTCCATAGACAATCCTTCATATGTTTCCATTTCTACACAAGGATTTATCTTCTAGTGGTTAAGTTGTTATTGAAGATACTCACTTTGATACTAATTGTTGGAATTTTTATATATGCTAAGAGGGGGGTGAATCAGTACATAGCATAGATTATACTATTTTGAACTTAACAAATTAAACTTTAAAAAAAATTCTACCAAAAAAAAATGGACATAGTTGCGCACAAAATATGTATATGTGTATATATATACAGAGAGAGCAAGAGTTATTTTTACAGAATTTTTATGCAATTGTGTCCATTGTTGTTTTTGGAAGAAAATATTTAAATTGCAATTTGTTAACTACAATATATATATATATGGGAGAAACCAATCTCCAATTGTGAGCATTGAATCACTCAGGCATCAACCTGATTTGCAATAATCAACTTGCTAATTGCAGGCACTAACCTGTAAGGACTTCTATCATCTGCATAAGCACCAACATGTTGACTTTACAAATTGACCTGAATAGATATCACTCCCTTTTGTGCAAGCTCCGACTTGCAGTGTTCAGGCACCAACCTATTCGAAGACCGATATCTCCTTTTTTTGTCCAACTCCGACTAATTGGACGCACCAACTCCCATTTCTATTTACTAACACCAACTCCCTAATGTGTTTACCAACACCAACCAGAAGGAAGTTACAACTCCCTTTCCTTTCCCCTTTCTACCTCCCTAAAATGAATATATGTGTATATCAAAAACTGATATTTGCATTTAACTTATATTTGATTTTTTTCTCTTATAACCTGCGACGGCTCTAATATGTATCTTATTTGGTCTACATCTTATCCTTCATTTATCTGCATCACAATATTTTGCAATCCATGAAAATGTCTACTATAATTATTCTGCAATTTGTAATCCTATGAAATTTGTGATTCTGGACTCTACAACACTCTATCAGTTTAGCGATTTCCGAATTTTACTTCATCACTTGTGCAATCTGTGTCATTCAGTATGTATATTATTCACACTCCTTGGTACAGGGTATCCTTCTAATTTTCTCACTTACTATTATTAATCTTCATCATTTCCATGCAATGTGGATCTACTATATGAACTTATTCTTAGATCAATGAGCCATTCATACCCCAAGAATTAGAAGCCTTCCAAGTTATAATATATTTTCTATCTCATCTTTAAGCTTACTTTTATACTTCCATTTCTTGTTTATTTATACTCTTTATTTTTCAATAGATGTGTCCCCATGTTGGGAATCCTTTTACTTGATGATTCCCCAACTTACTTATATATTAATCTAACCACCTTATTTCATCTTGTGTCGGCATGCATCCTTTGATAATTCATCCTGGCGGTATTTTGCACAACTACATCCATTGATTTGGTTGTATCTATGCACATGCATCCCATGTCCTGGTGTGATTTTTTCACTTCCTAAACTTCCACATTTATTATCTCTGTGTTTCTTCAAACTAGCTTTAAGTTATCCATCTTATATGTTTGACGTCAATCCCATCTTCTTTGTCTTGTATTAGTCTTGTTTGTTTATTTTTGAAATCAAACTTGGTGGTTTATTCTTTGACATCAAACCTACATCAAATTTGTTGGTTTTTCCTTTGACATCAATGGAAGCATAAAGGTTCAACACGGTACTACATGAACTACATTTTTGAACATTACCGAAAAATAGAGTATTGTAGGAAAGTCATGCTACAACACTAAGATGAGTATTTAAATAAACATTTTAAGGGGATAATAGGAACATTTGAGCACCTAGTACCAAGGCTAGCATGTAGCCAATATTACCATCAATAAAGACTATATATCAGCCTTCTTCACATGCAACCAAATGAATAGAGAAACTTATGGTGAAGTTATTTTGTTGCATGAGGACATGCAAAGCATTAAATTTAGGGAGTATGATAGGCCCCTAAAATGATACAATATTTGTCTCATGTTTGTGATACCTAAGCTCTAAAAAGGATTAATTGTGTGTGATTAATGGTAATATTATGATAATTTTACTCAATCATATGCATATATATTAAATGAATATATTAACATGTGATTGGTAAGGTTTATTTAATTTTCTTATTGTTATTATTTATTTGTTCACTAGAAAAAGTAAGACATGTTTGAGGAACTACCCTTTTTTAATGGATTATTTTTAAATAATAAGAGATAGTTTTGTTCCATATTTAAGTGTACTTGATTTGACGGGGTTATAGGAGATTAATTTCATTGGTCCCACTATAAGGAGGTACTAGGAATCCCTATGTATTTTATTTCGCTTCTTTTAGTTTTTTCAATTTCTTTCCTGTGTTTTAAATTTTCCATATAAATTTTGGAAATTTGGTATATATATCCTATAAATTTTCTGCGGGAACTTTGTTTTCTGAAATCATGTTTTTTCCAATTTCGCTTAATTATTGTTAATAGGTTTTCATTATTTTCTTTATATACATTGAGGTGTTTGATTAATAATATTCTATTTAATTTCCATGTTACAGTGACATGTTCTTTGCTTGGTACATGCTCGAGGCTTGCATATTTTTATATTTATATACCCATATACAAGTTTGTTATGTTTCATTTGTTCAACTCATAAATAATACAAGGAGTGATCGACATTCACTTGCCTCTTAGAGGTAGATAAGGAAGCAAATGTTGAGCATGAGCATGAGCATTCTCATATTACATTTTCTAGTTAGTTTTTTATTCACATTTCCTTTCATTCAAAGTTATTATTAAAGGTATCCCTTTGCAATTACATATATATACAGTGCACGGTACCTCTAAGTTTGTACAAACTCTTAGGTTTATAATTCAAGTAATTTGACATGGGATTTAGTGATGTTTATGGACTCAATTCATTGGCCCATCACATAGATAAATAATTATTGCACTAAGAAGCACTTTCTACAACCAAAGTGGATGAGATGTGTCATGTATCTCACTTTGATGTGGCACATGTCTGATCCAAAATCTAAATATATATATATATATATATATATTATAAAACCAAGAACATGCCAGCTCACATTTAAATTGGCTATATTGAANAATATCCATTGAATTGTTGAATATCAAGATACATGGTTTTTTAGGTGAAAAATATACATTGAATTTCAATTTCAATTTCCATTCATGCATCCTCACATTTTAAATAAATATTTTCATCAGTAATTACAATACAACTAATTTTTTGTGTATTCATTAGTTTTTCCTTGATTTGATCTACATGAGAGATATATATTAATAATGGAATCATTGCATATGGATTAAGAAAATATACTTTACTTCATAATGAATAAATGAATGCGATATTTTCCTTTTTTGTAGGATTTTTAGTTGGCACGTGGGTGATTGTGAGCAAGAATATATTGATTATGTATTATTAAGTTAATAACGTAACAGTAAATTAGATATTAGTTTTATGATAATTGCAAATAAATAATAATTGGGTAAATCGCAAGTACTTTACTTCATAATTATCGATTTCCACGAGCTCATTAGGTTAAGGTGTGGGTTTGGTTTACAAAGTGACCCGAGTTTAATACCCTTAGAGAGTGACTTAGTGGGAGAAGAAACCAAAAAATATATCCATGTTAAGGGTTGGTGTGGCCCAAGATGGGTGCAATCCCCAGGTGATTTGATGGCTTAGATTCCCCTGGGTTCTGATTTCTTATGTCAGGAGAAGTAACTTCACCCTCTGACATACGTAAACTAGTCAATGCATTTTTTACATAAGTAAGCTTCCTTATGTACATTTTTTATAGTATATGTGATATTCTTTTAATATATTTAGGTAAATCTATTATTATGGAAAGAATTCCACAGTAAAAAGGTGATTAAAACAAAAGTAAAGAACCCATAGGATTGAAAGTATAAAATTTGAGAGTATTCAAAACATATTCACCACGGTACCGATGACTAAATGTTTCCAAAAATAACAAATTCTAAAACTGCAAAGTAATCCTAAGATGTTTTGGAGAAACCCTATCATGTCACATACAAGGTGAAAAATGTAAAATTGAACAATCTCATCGAACTTTGAAAATGAAAAAAATGGAGACAATAAAACCAATTTATGACTAAGGTAATTGCAGTAGTGGTCAATCATCTAAGAATTCATGGATGAGACATAAAATATGACAAGGTTGTGCAAAATGTTCGAAGGAGTATTACAAAGAAATTTGACATGGTGGTAGTTTCCATTGAAGATTCTAAGGAATTTTCAATATACTTAGTAGATGAGATGATATGATCAGTATTATCTTATGAATCAATAATTAATAGGGAAGAAGAATCACTTGAACATGCTTTCAAGACACAATCTTATGTTAGTGGAGGATGAGGAAGAACTAGCAAAAGGAGCGGTAGATCTAACAACTACAACTCATAGAGAGAGAACAAGTTGAGTATGGAACAAGAATACAAACAACAATAACACCCACTAAGCTCAAAGGGGAGAGGCTGAGGCTTTTAGAAAAATAGTAGGTATGAAAAATCTAAAACTCAATGTTATTATTCTAAAATATTTGGTCATTTCACTAATGAATGTAGGAAAAAGTGTTGATTTTTCTTTATAATTACTTAGATGATCTCTTAAAAAAATTAGCCACTAGAATATCACTGAAAGAAAAACATGGAAAAAAACTTAAGAACACAAGAACACAAATATTTTCCTCAGGGAAACTACAAGGAAGAAAACCCCTCAAAACTTCCTCAGTATAGAACTCAACCACTATAGCGTAAAACTCAGACAATAGTTGCTCCCTTATTTCTGGCGCACTACTACTTCTCTCTCTCTTTCTATGAACAACTTGAGTGAGTGAGTATAAATGAAAGGAGGTGCCTCCTATTTATATTCTTCTATTGACTTGACCTCTAACTTAGTGGGGCCAACTTCACTAGCTGTTAGGGCCGACTTGTCTAGCTAGACATTACAAATATAATTTAATATAATGACACTTGGGTACTAATGACCCAACTTACATTCAGAGTTTTACATTGCTTCTTTCAATGAAATTGACAATACCAAACTCATCTCCCAAAGTAGGAATGTAGCACTACTAGGAATATCTTCCGAAGTTACAATAAATTAACACTCCCTCTTAATTAGGAAGGTATTCATCATATGATATTACAATTATACAATTGTCTGGTGAGACTCTATATGTCATAGAAAGTTTTGGAACAATGTCTAGCATCTTCATCATCTATCTCGGTAGAGACATATTCTGTAATCTTCATCTTGGAGTCTTTGTCTTTCGTACATTCTCAAACATATTCTATTTGTATTTTACTTAACCATATTCTGGATCTTCTTCTTGTAGTCTTCATCATTCATATATTCTCAAACATATTCTATTTTTCTTCTACTTAACCATCTTCTGGATCTTCTTCTTGTAGTGTTTGTCTTTCGTACCCTTTCGAATATCTTCTATTTGTCTTCTACTTGAATCAACTTCTAGACCTTCTTCAATATGTGAATAATTGAATCATCGTCTGTCTGTATCGTCATTGTGAGCATTGGATATTAGTATGATAATAGTAAGACATCATCTTTAGCTTCATTATCTACAATATCTGTGTAAGTATATTGATAACATCAATAATTTTCATCAGCTTGTTAGTGCTAAGAAACTCAACAACAACTAATGCTAGAGCATCATCTGCATAATCGAAATAGAGATGTTGAACCATCAATATCATCATCAATATAGGAATATTGAAATGACATGTAACTACAATCATCAGTGTATCATTATTGATACGGACTCAATCAAACACTGATCGAGAATAAAACAGACATCACAACAATAGCATAATAATCATCATATCAAATAATCATCAAGAATGACATCAATCATCAACAACAAGTAGTATATAAATACTGCATCAATCATCAAGCCTCTTTGTAATCAACAATCATAAACTAATAACAGTATAGTAATATTGTAGCAATCATCAAGCAACTAATCAGTGTAAAAACCATCAAACATCTCATCAGTCAAACAATGAGTATATCAACCATCAATATTTTCAGCAATCATCAACAATCAATAGCATAGCAATACTATAACAACCATCAAGCATCTCAGAAGTCATCAACAATCAATATAGAAATACTATAACAACCATCAATCTTTTTAGTAGTCATCAACAATCAACAGTATAGCAATACTAAGGGTACATCTTACCCTTCACCTTCTTTGAAGCAGCATCATGGTGAGTTATCTGGTAGATCCATCTAGGCATTTTGTCTAACTTACTAACTCTTTCAAGGCAAACAATCCTAGTTAGACAGATGGATCTCCCTGGGGACCAAACAAGACTTTTTTTGCTTACTAACCCTTTCGTTCCAAACAAGCCTATACAGACATATTAATCCCCCTAGGATCGACAGGTCTTTAGTCTGGAATACTAACCCTTTTGGGCCAAACAAGCCTAGCCAGATGTACCCTCCCCTAGACTAACCTACTCACCACTGCATCCAACATCTACTGTCACTCCCTTTTTAGAGGGAGGTCCTTATAGACTACACCAAGCTTGTATCAAAAGTATTCAAAATTTACATGAGTCAGAGTCTTAGTCAATACATTTGCTACTTGTTCCTCAGTGGGAACATACTTGAGCTTTGCAATTGCCTTCTACACCATATCCTGAATGAAATGATATTTGATCTCTATGTGTTTTGACTTATCATGAAATACAGGATTCTCGTTCATCTTGATATAACTCTAATTATCACAAAGGATATTAGTGACATCTATCTCTGCATCGAATAATCCTGACAACATCTTTTGAAGCCATACTTCTTCACTGCAAGCTGAACATGCTGCAATGTATTCTACCTCTGTTGTACTCAGTGAAATATCGGTTTACTTTCTACTGAACCAAGAGATCATGCCAAATCCCAAACTGAAACAACATCCAGATGTACTTTTCCTATCTTTGGCACTTTCGCCCCAATCTGAGTCTGCATATCCATGAAACTTTATCTCTCCATTGGATGTATATATAAGGCCATAATCTAAATTTCCCTTTAGATACCTCATCACATGTTTTTCACAAATTAGGTGAATGTGTTTAGGATTCACCATGTATTGACTTAAGGTGTTTACTACAAAACATATATCTGGTCTAGTATTGGTGAGGTACATCAACGAACCAATGATCTGTCTATGTACCGTGGCATCAACAACTTCTAAGGTGTCATCATTCAACAACTTCAAACTAGTAGTCATCAGAGTAGTCATAGCTTTACAATCTAGCATTCCAAATATTTTTAATATTTCAACACTATACTTTCCTTGATTTAGAAAAATCTCATCTAGATGTCGCCATACTTCAAGACCTAGAAAATAGTGCATCATTCTAAGGTCTTTCATTTCTAATTCTGCATCAAGCCTCTTCTTACATTCGATAATCGACTTATGTTCTCCCGTCAAAAACATATCATCTACATATAGTAACAAAATTAAAATTCCATCTTCATCAACCTTGTAGTAGAGGTTGGAATATGATTTACTCTTAGTAAAGCCTAAGCTCATTAGGAATCCATATATCCTTACATACCATGCTCTTGGTGCTTGATTTAATCCAAACAATGCTTTCTTTAATCAACATACATGAGTCTTCTGATCATTGATCTCAAATCCTTGCGGTTGTTCGACATAAACTTCTTCTTCAATCACACCATTTAGAAATGTCATCCTTACGTCCATTTGATGTAGCTTCCATTTCATGTTGGAGGCCAAGGAAAGAACGGTTCTTATAGAGGTGTATCTAGCTAGTGGAGCAAAAGTCTCTTCATAATCAATTCCCTCTTTCTGAGAGAATCCTCATGCTACAAATATAGCCTTGTATTTTCTATACTTCCATAGGTTGAGTGTTTGGTTTTGAATATCCATTTAGAGGATACTACTGACTTGTCCTTTAGTCTAGGTACTATTTCCCACACATCATTCTTCATAATGGATTGGTATTCCTTGACCATTGCATCATCCCACTCCTTTTGTTTTAATTCTTATTCAAAACAAGTTGTTTCTTTATCGACTAGATCACACATCAAGGCCATGTAACTTATGTATGAATTTGGCTTCTTTCTTTCTCGGATGGCTCCTTCAGGAGAACCAAGTATTTTTTCTTCTTCTATTGTTTGATGCCCCCAAGAAGGTTTTCTCTTTCAAGAAATAAGTTCACTTGGTAAATGTTTAGGTAGTTGGGGTTCTGTCATATCATTCTCTTCACGTATCGGGTCTTCTTCTTCAACTCTAAATTCTTTAGGACTTTCAATAGTTTTGGGAGTTTCATTCTCCTCTTCATCTTCCTTGTATTCTCTTGATTTTCTAAAGGTTGAATATTTATCAAATGTAACATATCTTCTAAGTTCAATTTGACGGTACCCAAGGTATATATTCGATAGGATTTTGACTGTTCACTATATCCTACGAACAATCCTTTATTTCCTGTAGGATCTCATTTTGATCTTTTCTCCTTGGGAATATGAATGTATACATGAAAACCAAAAATATTTATACGACTTACCTCTAGTCTTTCACTGGAAAACATTTCTTCTAGAGTTTTATTCCCAAGAGCACTGTGAGAGATTCAATTCTGAACATATACTGTTGTTCTTGTTGCTTCTTCCCATAGGTACATTAGGAGATCTTGATCATGTATCATAGCTTTCATAGCTTCCATGATGGATCTGTTCTTTCTCTTCACCACACCATTTTGTTGTGGATTATAGGGAATGGTGAGACCCCTCTTAATACCATCCTCTTTACAGAAATCATTGCACTCATTTGAAGTAAACTCTCCTCCATTATCTTATCTTAGAATCTTGATTTTATTTTCGGAAAGGTTTTCTACTAGGGATTTAAACTCTTTGAATATTTCAAACACTTCATCATTATTTTTCAAGAAGTATATCCAAGTCTTTCTGGAGTAATCATAAATGAAGGAGGCATAGAAAGAGTACCAACTTAATGAAGTGGTTTGCATTGGCCCACAGATATCTGAGTGAATCATATCAAGGATCCCTTTTTCCTTACTATTACTCTTCAGAAAGGGATTCTTAGTATTCTTCCCTTGTGCACATCCCTTTTGCACATTCCTTGCACACTCCTTCATGTTTTATCTAAATTTCTAGTAAACCGGTTACCACCTTGCTTACAATTGGAAGAGCTTTGTAGTGAACATGAGGAAGCCTCATGTGCCATAGTTCACTTAGATTGATGCTACTGGTTGTTAATTCAGAATTTGTGTGTCCCTTTAGTTTGTAGAGACCTCCTTCTTCAACTCCAATCTATTCGGTATCATCAATAGTTTTACCTTTGGTCAACATGAGGACTTTTCCATCTACAAAGGAAACTCTGAAGCCTTTCTTTTCTGAAGCTGAAATGTAAAGAACATTATTCTTTGTCCCTGGGACATATAGGACATCCTTCATTTTCATAGGCTTTCTATAATCCAATTTATAAGATGCCTCTCCCAACCCTTTAATGGGATATTGGGAATCATCTCCAAGCATTACTTTGTCTAGAGATTCCTTTTGTTCAAGGCATGAGAGTGACTCCTTGAAACCAGTCATGTTCTTGGAGGCACCACTATCAATCAGCCAGGTATCATTTCCTGGTGAGATTGATCCGGTTAGGGAAGAGATCGTAACATACTCTTCACTGGAATCTTCATCCTGCTTTGCTTCCTCTTCTTCTTCTCGACCACTTTCTTCAGCAGCATGAGCTTGAAACCTTCTCATCTTCTTGAGTCTTTTTGTTTTCACGGGAAAATTAATTGTAATGTGTCCTAACTTCTGATAGTTGAAGCATTCAAATATTGATAAATATCTCTTGGGTATTTTAAACCCTCAAACCTTAGGAGGATGGTCATGACTCTTTATTTTGCCTTTGGTATCGGCGGTTAAGGATTGATCCCCATTGTCAAACATTTTTTCTTCTATGGTTGCTATCCTCTCTTCTTCTTGGACACATTCTTCCCATAACTTTTGGAATTTGGTTAGTTTCCTCCTAGAACGAATTCCTTGGATTAAAGATTCCCAATCTCTTGGAAGGCCATTCAAAGTTGTCATTACAACTTCTGCTTCTTCAACCATGTCACCAATGGCTTGTAATTGATCCTTGATTTGAGCTACTCTTATAAAGTAAGATTTCATAGTCTCTGACTTCTGAGCTCTTACACTTTTGAGTTGATTTCTCAGAATCATCTTCCTATTAATGTTTCTTCCTTCAAATAGCCCTGATAGAGCATCAAACATTTATTTTGGAGTCTCTATGGAAGATACTTAAGGAATTAGATTGTATTTGATTGAATTAGATGTGATTCTTTTAGCTATGATCATATCCTTCTTATGCTTGATTTTAGCTTCAACTTCTTCTTGTTCTTTCATGTTCAATTTCACAAATTTGTCTAGCCTTCATTCTCTTGGAGGATGACCATGATTATGTACTTCCATGCTCTAAATTTTTTAGCCCCTTCAAGATTTTCATCTAGCTTGGTATTGTTTGTCATCTTTAGAAAACTAAGAACCTCAAATGAAAATAGATAGAAGGATACTTACTTACAGAAAGCATCTTCTGACTCACCTTCTTCCTAAGGTCCTAGGGTTTGGAGTAGAAACCCTAATTTTGTAGCTAGGATCACAAGTAGAGCTGAGTGGTGGAAAAGATGTGCCCTCTTGAGGCGAGGTAGACTGTATCTTCTTTTTTTCTGAGATTGATGATGAAACCCTGGGAAAACCAAAACCCTAGTTTTTCCCAGCAACGGTAACAGGTCCAAAATTGAAAATTCTTGGAATTCAATTTTGTCACCACAGAAAGATGTGCCCTTCATAGGCGAGTTGGAAGAGCCCTCTTTTCTGGTTGATCTGTCGAGGGATTTTTTAAGAACAACAAACCTTAGTTTCATGGTGGCTCTAATACCATGTTGATTTTTTCTTTATAATTTCTTAGATGATATCTTAAAATAATTAGCCACTAGAAGATCACTGAAAGAAAAACATGCAAAAAAATACAAGAACACATATATTTTCCTCGGGGAAACCACAAGGGAGAAAACCCCACAAAACTTCCTCAGTATAGAACTCAAGCACTATAGTGTAAAACTCAGACAACAATTGCTCCCTTCTTTCTGGTGCACTACTACTTCTCTCTCTCGCTAAGAACAAATTGAGTGAGTGAGTACAAATGAAAGGAGGTGCCTCCTATTTATATTCTTCTGTTGACTTGACCTCTAACTTGGTGGGGCCGACTTCACTAGCTTTCAGGCCTGAATTGTCCAACTAGACATTACGAATAGCATTTAATATAATGACACTTGGGTACTAATGACCCAACTTACATTCAGAGGTTTACATTGCTTCTTTCAATGACACTGACAAGACCAAACTCATCTCCGAAAGTAGGATTACAACACTACTAGGAATATCTTCTGAAGTTACAATAAATTAACAAAAAGTAGGTAGAACTAAATAAAAATAGAGCTAATGTTTCTAACACATCTCAAAGAACCTAAAATACCATGTTTTTAAGCTGTGATGAAGCTCAAGAACGTAATTCCATTGGAATTAAAGTTAAGTGTACATTTCTCATCAATTTACTACTGTATCTATAAAAAATAACACATATAAGATCATAGAGAATCCATAAAGTTATTGATTTTCACATAATAAACAAGAATAAATAGTCCTCAATGATGATATTAGAATTTCCCAAAACTTTTAGAGATGAAATATCGTATTTTGAGGATAAACCCATTTCAAAGCATGCTAAATATATAAACAAAACTAACACTAAGGGATTATAATCGCACATTATTCTGGACGTTTGAAGTATATCCTCATTGATATTTCAATGCAACTTGTCTCTACACATTGTCATCAACAATAACAAGATATACAAGCATGATATATAAAAATATTTAATTCCAACATATTTAATTCTAATCTAGCATATTTAATACCAACATGTGAATAGAGTATTTACATCCATGGATAAAAATATTCATAATTACACATGTAATGGATGATAAATAGATATTTCAATTAATATGAACAAAGATACAAATGACAATTTCACTATAATATATTTTCTCTCAAATGTATCCTTCACTAATGCTTCATAGTAGCTCAATGTATAGTCCCTCAATGGGAAGTGAAGGGTCGAATCAGAGCGTTTCCCGACATATGGAAGGCCAAGGATCAAGTCATTTGTTACTTCATGGGGAAAACTCCAGATATTGTTTTTTTAGCATAATTCCCTATGTATGCGGGTTACAGTGGTTCAAGCTACATATACGCAGGTTGTAGACTTGTAACCCTTGTATATATCCAAAAATGTCTTTTTAAGTGTTCCACTGGAGCATCATGGTAATGATGAGAAACTAAGATAAAATGAGTCTGTGTAGGGACAGGGATAGGCCATCAGAGCATGATGTATCCGGTTTGTAAAATAACGCTAAATACATGCCCCTAATGTATGAGGTCAGAGGGATACACGATGGCCGAAATACATTATAATAGTCTGATTAATGGAGTAATGAAGACCCAAGTGGAAGAAACCAACCACTCATCAGTATAATACAATGATATATCACTACATATAACTGCAGATATTAAGTATACATAGAAGTACCAGATACACAGCAATACAATGGCCATGAATAGTCCTAGTAGACATATGTCATGAGTATTCATTGTCACATATGATATACAATGAAATAAGGTATCCATATTGAATGAAGACATCAAATGGTACACTAGAGTCTGACCATGAGAACTGAAATCTGATAGATATTGGCATGATCAAGGAGGTAGAATATATAGAATGACACCAAAATTAGAGGTCTTCTACACAAATCACCACTAGTACATATCCCAATACACAAATAAAGTTTTGGAAGTCGAACATGATGGACCATCATCTGAATATCGATCATTGATGTATATCATTAACAGATGAGAGATATCCTGCCAATAATGGTAATGGGAATTAGTGTACAGAGCGCAAACAAACAAGTGTGAATAGATGTGTTAAGGTTGAATAGTTGAGAGAATCCATCAATCAGGGTAAATTGATGTATTCCCAAATCTGTCAATGGAAAATGAACCTGCCATTGTGAGTGCAAGTCTCATGGAACTCAATGGACTCTAGATCCCTATTCCAAAATAAATGATATGAATTCAATGGAATGGAATCCAATAGAAGGAGGGCATTAAGGTATCCCCCATTAACCAACACGAGGTACACAACAACGTTGGATAATTTCGAAGAACTCAAAGAAATAAGATGTGCATGAACCGGGAACAAATGTATCGAGAATGACCGACATAAAAATACAAGATAACTAAGGAATGGTCTACTCATGCTCAAACTTCCTTCTAACAAGAGCATAAGGTAGATGAATACTCATAGGCATCCTAGACTCAAAATGCATGCTGGTACAACTCTATGACACAGGAGGCATCAACATAGGCTCCATAGGGACTGGAAGCTTAACCAATTAGTAGAAAAAACTCATAATAATGAGTACATATCCTAAGGTCATACTAGTAAACCAACCAGTGGATGAATGTATGGTGCTATGTTTGAAGGTGACACAACACGACAACTGCCAATAGAAAGTGATATCATTTATCATATAGATTTTTATGTTTTATGATTTTTTTGGTATTTTCGTATTGAAAATATTTAAAAATAATTAAATTTCTTATAGTACAATAAGGAAGAGATCAGTGGCACAGGAAATCAAACTAGTTCCAAGTAGTGGAACATGCCTATGCTCAATGTCTGGAAGCACATGCAAGATAAGTACCCTCGGGGTAATGTTTCCTCCATGTATGGGAGAATCAAGCTACAAAAGATATATGAGAGGCTCTTATTGGCTAGAATTGAGACAAGATTGGGATATATGGCTTATAAACTGAAGCAGGGAGTCAGTGTAAAGCTCAATATGTCAAGTGGATGCATACAAATGTAATTACAATTTGATACAAAATGAGAGTCCCTATAGGATATAGACAACATAAAGTTTAAGAAAGATTATGAATTTCTCGCTCAAAGGCATGGCAGGACTAGAAGCAACTCCCTAACCTAATTGAGGACACCCAATATTGGTAACAAATGACAAAGCGAGATCTAAATAGGACACCCATGATTAGGAAATATCTACCACTTACGTAATTCCACTTTTAGTAGTAGTTTGAAGGTTTTGTGACATTAAGAAATGGGTTTGTACCTATGGTTTATGTGACATCATCATGGGATAATGAAAAATGCACATAGAAAGTGGTCCTATCCTTTATGCCAATCTAGTGTTATATTTGTCATGGGAATGAACGAGCCAAAACTCTATGAGAGTGCACAAAAAATTGACCGTACACAATGATATTAGTCCAAAATAGTTGCACATAGCCAGTAAAGATTCCAAACTATTGGATATATGGAGGATTATTCATGGTACATCTGTTCAAAGGAAAACCGTGTAGTGGATGATGGGACACAAGAAGGAATATAACCTGTAGACCCAACACTCACGTATCCACTACCACCCTCTTGGGAATGAACATTGGTGTTACAATTGGATGCATGAAGTGAAAATTCTCTGAAAAATGGAGTAGAAGGTGGAATATGAACACTTCTAAATTGATGTGTAAGGTAAGGGGTTGTCATGCCCCCAATTCCAACACTAGGGCCTGCACTAGAACCTAAAGCGGGTGACAGAAAACTAGTAGTGATGTTAGGAATTTCAAATGTAAAAAGACCTATACACAAGGATACATAAAGAAACTTAAGTAATCATGATCCAAAAAGTCAACTAGTGCACACAAAGCATTCCCCTAATTATAACAAGTTTAGATGCAAACAAGCAAAGAGGGGGGGTAGGTGAGCTCCCAAATGCAACAGGTATGTCGCTACTAAGATGTTTCTTAGACTCCCATACACTACAATAGTAGGTGTGTAACCAATTATAGAGGTCCTCATCTTCAATGCATAAAGCATTTGTGTTATCCAACACCTACCTAGACATGACACTCATAGAATAACATCTACAAGTACCCCCTCTAATACCTAAGTAAGGAAACTAAGATCACCCCAATATAACCAATTCCTAGGCGGAAAATCAGAGGGATCTACCCTATGGGCAGGATAACAAATACCAAATCTTGAAAGCACCAAAGGTACCTCAAAATCCCCCAAATACGAATAAGATCCTGGAAATATCTTTGGCGCGCAATAGAAAGTGGTAGATGGTTATCCCCACCACTAAGGTATGTGTTTCCTCATGCTTAATCTCATGTAAGAGGAACCTCCTGAGAACACTAATTATACCAAGGATTTCACTTCTCAGCTGGACAGACACCTAGTTTTTTTGTTTCATAGTGAAATATTTTCTCACGACACCTTATTCCAAGACTCTACAATCCTAAGCTTGTAATTGGTGCACCTTTATCAAATAAGAAAGTATAATCAATTTTATTTTAATCATTAATTTTAATGGTTGTGATTACTCATGGGTATTGAATGTGCAACTAGTGATGTTACGACTCGGCAATGAAGTAAATATGCACACCTAAAAAACAATGCCAAGTGCAACTTTGTTTTTAAAAATGAAAAAGGCAGTATGCCACTACATGTAATGAAAAAAATTCTCATTCCTTTTCAAATCTCAATGCAATCCTTCCGATATGAAATCCTGAACACTATTTCATCTAAGCAAACCTAATGCAAGTACCAAATCAATGCATATGCACAATGCAATCAACATGCAAAGATAAAAGTGTTTTTGTATTTTCACTATAAATGCAATGAAAATGCAATAAAAATACACTACAAACTCTCAGACACTATAGCAAGTAGAAAACAAGGCAAGAAATAAACCGAGACTAAGAAGGAAAATGCAATAATAATAAAACAAAAGGGGAGATAAATAAAGCACAAGTTTCAAAGAAAAAATCAATGAAAATGAGGTCCTTAGTCACAACAGACTCAATTAGTAGACAACATAGGAACCCAAGAAGACCCAACCACACTCACAACCCACCCAGAACCTTCACACATCAAAATCCCAAGAAAAGAAGGAGATGTACGTGACTATTCAAAGAACATCAACGTATGTATGCAACTATATGTACTACATCCCGTGTATACACATAACTGTAAGTTTTATGACCCGTGTATACAAATTAAAGAGTTGTAAAAAGTAAGCTAATGTTCAAATCACTTCAAAGGGCTGCCAATGAATTAACAAACTACTAACTGTGACACAGAAACAAAAGGAATCTAAGATCAAATCAAGCAAATCATGTGCCCAAACCCCAAGAAAAAGGAATTCCCTAGTATGGTCACCAATTCTATTACAAAGAAAATTTCCTATGGTTTTGGGTGGACCACAACAAACAAGATGACACCAGAAATAAACCCATTTCAAAGCATGTTAAATATATAAATGAAACTAACAATAAGGGATAAAAAACGTACCTTATTATGTACCTTCGAAGAAGATCCTTGCTGATATTTCAATCAAACTTGTCTCCACACATTGTACTCAACAACAACAAGATATATAAGCATGATATATAAAAGTGTTACAGTCTAATCTAGCTTATTTAATTCCAACATGTAAATAGAGTAATTACATCCAAGGATAAAAATATTCATATTTACACATGTAATGGATGAGAAATAGATATTTCTATTAATATGAATGGAGATACAATTGACAACCTCTTTTGAAACCTTCTCAAAATCGAGAAACTAAGTCCCTCCACCTGGGCCTCCACCAATTCAATCCTCCATACAAAGGCAAGCTCACAAAGATAAAGGAAAGTTTGAGAAAGAGCACTAAGGGTTGCTTCAAGGACAAAGGGATTAAAACTCAACCATATAAGAATGGGGCACAATTTCATTATAAAATATTTTCTATCAAATTTCTCCTTCTCTAATGCTTCATAGTATCTCGATATATAGCCCCTCAATGGTAAGTGAAGGGTCGAATTAGATAGTTTATCTGCATATGGAAATCCAAGGATCAAGTGATTCATTACTTGATGGAGAAAACTCCAAATATTTTTATTTTTTGATCATAATTCTCGATGTACATGGGGAACAGTGGTGCAAGTTGCGTACAAGCGGTTTGTAGAATTGTGATCCACATATGTATTCAAAAATGTCTTTTTAAGCGTTCCACTAGAGCATAAGGGTAACTGTGAGAAACTTGGATAAAATGAGTCTCCATAGGGATAGAGATAGGTCATCAAATCATGATGTATCAAATGTGGAAAATCACATTATAACATCCCCAATCATCCAATACATCATCTCTAGTATTAGTCTCGGATCCACTTCCTAGCCACATAAGAAACCAATGAGAATTATCAAGTTGTAAAACCATTCCTCCACCACATTTTCCTTATTGTGATGCATCATGAAAAACAACGAAGGAATATGTTAAAAACACTGTAGCATGAATCATCTTCTACTTATTTGGAATCCTTTATTTGAAGAATTTATAGTAGAATTCTGGAAAATATTGTTGCTAAGAGATAAATATTTGGAGCAAGATTATAAAAAATACTAGAATTTCTACATTTCCATATTCCCCAATAGGACTGACAACTATCCCAGGGAAACTTTCTATTCTATCATTTAAAGTAGGAATCAAAAGAGAATAGGATAATTCCCTAAACATTCTAACTGAAACTACAATGAAAAAAACGTCGTTCAACATGTATTCAAAATAATGAAGACTTAAGGGACATATTCCATGACCAAATCTACCTCTCTTCATTAAATTTTCCCATTTCAAAAATTTGTTTCTCAAAACTAACAACAAGAAACATTTTAGTTTCAAAGGCATGTTCCATTTCCGTATTTTACTCGACAACCAATTACATATAGCTTAAGAAGGAAAATAAGAGATATTTTCATAGGAAATTTTTGCAGTAGTCTGCCCATCAGTTATGTTCCAATCCATATAGTTTAATCAATCTTGTCTAATAGTCTCACTCCCATATGATTAATTACATCAACATATCCATCTCATTCCTTAGAAAAATATCCCCAAACACCAATATTCTCGACCTTCGCCCTCTATTGAGTAGCACTTCTTCCATTGAACTTAATCTCTGAAAGGTATTTTAAGCCTCTCAAATTGAGAAGAGACTAAAGGAAAGTAAATCCTATAAATATTTTCCCTACCCAATATAGGTTCAACTCCAATCAATACTTTGTTTCCATTACTAATTCTCGAATCCACACAAAAAATCAATCAGGTATTTAAGGTTTAACAAATCCTTTCCATAATTTTGATGCATTTCTTGCACTTTTGACATATTTTCTAGAACTAACATATAAAGGAGTATTATTCATGTATTTTGAGTGTATAACTTCACTCCTTAGTACCAAATCAAATAGACCTCTCCAAAAAATATTAATACATAAAGCCAAGTTGAACCAAAACATGTTTTTATACCTCACCCTACTTAACATTTTGGGAGAGAAATAACTTCCTAACTAACTAGATGTAATTACATCATCCTTCTTCTCAAAACATGTAGTAAATACTGAAAGATGTTAGCCAAAAATAACCAATATACAATAATACTCACTAGTACAACTTTGATAATAGTTGGCCCCAAATACAACCAAAGAAAACACCAAATGATTTTTTTTCAATACTCATGAGTAGGCACATCCAATCGTATGGGTTTAATAAAACAAGACATTTGAAACAATTTTCAATAGGGTCATCATTTTAAGGAAATAATGAAAGTACATGAACTTCATCATCGGTATTATGATATAGAAAAATTTATTTGAGGATGCTTACATTCCTATAGCTTCACAAAACAATTGTACAATCCTATAAAAGGTCTTTGATTCACTAACATAGCCATCTACAAAATGGAGAACATCATCAACACACAACTGGTGGGTGGTGTAATGTATGGAATACAATTTAACCCCTTTAATAATGTTTTCCAACAAAAACAAGAGAGGTGATAGAGAGGACCTATCAATCAAAATGAAAAAATGTGCAAAAATAACACAGGCCATAATCTAATCCACAACCTCCAACGATAACCCAATTTATAGAAAAAATAATCTCAATGGCACCTAATTTTTTGGTTTTTATGAAGTGAAGGTGTGCCTAATTAATACCCACCCATTGTTGAGGAATGTAATCTCACATGTTGGGTAGTTAGTCAATTAGGTGAGCCATGGTATTTGCTAACCTATGGTATTCACCCATAGTATTGTTATTGTATATTTCCTATTTATGCTTAGTCTAATAATTAGAAGGAAATCAATATACCCATAGTGTGTTTATGCCTTCTTCATTGTTTTCTTTGTCATAGTATCAAAGCTTACGGCCTGATCCTAGGGTAATCCTTTTCACATAGTGGAAATCACTCACACTGTGAAGCTGTTGGTGTGGTTAACTTGGTGATTGAACATTGAAACGGGTGACTGAATGTTGGATGAGATTTGATATTGATCACGAGTTCTAATGTCCCTATTTTCTTTATTCTCACCAAAAATAAGTAGTGTCATACTTGGCACACAATTGTTTTTGAGATCTATGGCCTAAACACTCACGGTTCAACACTCAGTGCACTCATTTTTTCACAGCAATCTCCCAACTACTTCTCTGTCGGTGTAGACTCCTTATCTGAGCCGACTACATTAATGGCATTCAGGGTTCAGTTGCACACTCTTCTCCACACACAGTGCACTATTCGCAACATAGATCCTAGGAATTGTGCAAATCATAGTCAGAGAAACCAATGTGAAGACTCACTAGCGTTTCACCATGAAGCCATTATTTTCTATAGCATTTAAATGATATAAATGCAGTGAGAGTGGATCAAACACCCGATATTGAGAAAAAACCACCATCATTTTTCCTTTTTGAATCTGGGTTTCGAAAAATGGACACCGCAAATTTAACACAGTGAAAGAGTACCACCGCCTATTGTGCAGAGCCAGCGTGTGGTGCCACCACTCTGCTCAAATTGGTAAAGCGCAGTGAACATTCGTCACTTGCACCAATTCTTGGCACCACACCCCCTCACTGCCCTTTTCCATTGCACAGAGAGCAGTGCTCATTTTTTGTCAAATAAAAAAAAGGGGGAAGATCGCTTAATCATATCATGGCTAGTACTAGCACATTGAAGCCGATTTATGGACCCATTCTGACCATGGCCAACTATGAGTTTTGTTCTATCAAGATGAAGACGTTTCTATAGCTCAATAAATTTTGGGATATGGTTGCAACTGAGTTCAAAGAACTATATACAAATGCTCTAGCCGCAATGAATAATGCCCAGAAGAGTGTTGTTGAAGCTCGTTGACTGATATTTCATAGCCACATGGCTGATCCAAAGTTGCATCGAGGAGTCCATTTTTTCCACGGATATGAAGAGCTACTAGCGCATGTCAAGCTTGGAATCTTCTTTCATCGGCCTACAAAGGAACACATTGAGTAAAAATGGTAAGACTGGAAACCCTATGCCTTCAATGTTAAAGCTTAAAAATGAAGGAAACCGAAAGTGTCAATCAATTCATGACTAGGGTTTCGGCATTGTGACCCAATTTCAAACCTATGGTGAACCTCTAGAACATAAAATAGTTGTTTGAAATATTCTTAGGTGTCTCCTATCAGCCCACATATTTTAATGAATCAGTGAAGGATGCACATTGGATAAAGCCATGAATGAAGAGATTGATGTAGTAGAAAAAAAACAAACTTGGGATCTTGTTGACATCCCTGCACAAAAAACTAGTATTGGATTCAAATGGGTCTATAAGACCAAACTGAATGAAAAAGGAGAACTTGAAAATCACAAGGAAATATTGGTTTCTGAAGGACATGCACAGAAGTATGGTGTAGATTATGATGAAATGGATGGATGGCATGTGTATCAAATGGATGTGAAATCAGCCTTTCCTAATGGTATTCTTGAAGAAGACGTTTATGCAGACCAACCACCTGGTTATACTGTCAAAGGTCATGAAGACAAAGTGTCTAACCTGAAAAAGGTCTTGTATGGTCTAAAACAAGATCCACGAGCTTGGTACAATAGGATTGATTCCTACCTCATCAACAATGGTTTCTGCAAAAGAAACAATGAGCCCACTCAAAATGTCAAAACAAAGCAAGTTAAAATGTTGATAGTATGTTTGTATGTTGATGACATGATTTACACTGGTAATTTGATGCTTGAATATTTAAGGACGGTCATGAAAAAGGAATTTGAAATGGCTGATCTAGGACTCATGAAGTACTTCCTTGATATGGAAATTACTCAAACTGATAAAGGTATTTTTATTTGCCAGCATAAGTATGCTACTGATATTTTGCAGAGATTCAGAATGGATAAATGTAAACCTACAGAAATCCCCATTGCTCTTGGCACCAAGTTAACCAAGAATGATGATGGACCAACAGTGAATGCTACACTCTATAAACAAATGGTAGGAATTTTATTGACTGCAACTAGAACTGATTTGATTTATGTTGTTAGTCTTACTTCCAAATTTATGGAGTCTTCCACAGACTCTCACTAGAATGTTGGAAAAAGAATTCTGAGATATGTTGTAGGAACACTTGGATATGGCCTCTGGTACATTCATGCACTTGACATTACTCTCATAGGGTACACTGACAATGAATTTGTAGGTGGTATTGATGATAGGAAAAGCACATATGGTTATGCTTTCCATTTGGGTCTGAATCTGATCTCTTGGGCATCTCAGAAACAACCCTTTTTCAGCATGCCATCTATAGAAGAAGAATATGTAGCAGCCACCATAGCATCTTGCCATGCAATTTGGCTAAGAATATTGTTAAATGATACGGGACACACTGAAAATGATCCCACTTCTATTTTCTGTGATAATAGTTAGTAAATGATGGACAAATTTCCTTACTATTTTGTGGCTCTAAGGATCAATTGGCTAATATGTTCACCAAACCATCAGGAACATCTACATTTGAATATCACAGAGAGAATTTAGGAATTGACAATGATGAAGATGTACTCCCAGTTGAAATTAATGGGGTTTGTGTTAGGATTCTTAATCCTCCCTTGACCATATTGTCTATTAGAGTATTTAGCCTAACTTAGGAACCTTAATTAATTAATGTGTTCCACTAGTACCATTGGGTCCACTTTGATTAATGGGGCCACATGTACCAATCACTAGAGTGTGGGGAACACTACTATAGGCTAACTGCCACTAACTGCATGTGCATGCATCAGTTTGGGCGCCTCCTAGACCAATCCCTACATTTTAGGAGACATTGGGAGTCCTGACACTAATCTACTTCAGTTAGTTGGAGTTATTACTAGTTAGTCTTAGTTAGCCCCTAGTTGCTTTCAATTAGTTCACAATCAATTAGATAGCACAAGCTTTGCATGGATAATGCATGGCTACATGTGGAGTAGGTGCCTTTTCCCACCTACCACACTCAGTTGCACTGAGTTAACTAGCTGTCACTGATTGTTTGAGTTGTTGGACATCTGGAAGTTGATCTGTTGGACATTGATATTGATTGGGACACCATGAGTTAGATGTTCAGTTAGCTATAGTCCAATCCAGTGGATAGATTCGAATTGCATGTCATGCATTCAAATTATTTTCCTATGTAAACTATTGTAACACTAGATTTTATTATTGTGAATGATACTGTAAAGTCCTGAGCAATACTTGTTTGTTTCCTATGTGGTTTGCTTTGTTCAATTTGTGTCTTCATTCTCCATTTGCTGCAAACATTATTAGAACTATCTTCTTGAATATCTAAATGGCATTCAAATTATAATATGATATCAGAGCCTTCTCAGGAAGGTTTCATGCCTGTTTCTCCCCATCAAACATTAGAAGCAGTTGGGTTTCCAAAGAAGTCCCCTATCAAAATTTGTTAGCTCTGGATTTATTCAAAGAAGCAGAGAGGGCGTGAAAGACCCTAAAAACATGTTCATGTCGAGAGGAAAAGCATGATTCTAACAGTTCAGATATTTTTAGTTTTGCAGTGATATTTTGCAGGTTCAACTTCATATGGATTCAATATTATTAGTTCATCTTCTTACTCCATCCACAAGATATTCAGAATGGAAGTCAAAGATGATTGCATCTCTAAAGAGACAAGGTCTCTATGAGGTATCTATGGGACTTGGTAAAGAGTCTTATGAATATGAGAAGGACTGGCTAAATTATGGTGATAGAGCTTATGGATCAATATGTGGGACTTTTTCTCGAAGCTTACTTATAGACCTTATTGAGTTTGCAGAATACCCAAAGGATCTCTGGATAGAACTGGATAGAATCTTTGGGAAGCACAATGAGGATTGTTATAGAAATATAGGGAGCACAATCAGAACCACAGGAGTTCTTTATTCAAAATTCTTGTCCTCTACTCTCTCCAATGAAGTTGTTCAAGATGAAGAAGAAGAAAAATATTCCTCACAGTCAATTCGAATTGAAGATAGTCTCCTTGAAGTGACTCCTTCTCTTGTTGCTCTGGAAGTGTATGAGATCTATGATATCTCATCTCCTCACATGGATGATCCAAAAGAAGACTTTCAAATCTCTATTATTGATGAAAATCTCTGCTTCCACTCTATGAAAAATTCTCTAGAGATTCTTCTATTATAAATTATGTGCATAGTTTACTGGTGATTGCTCCAGGAAAGGGAGAGGGATTTGATTTCTCTATCTCTAATGATGTTGCTGGTGTGCAGATAAGTAATTATTTGGATATTTTGGAAATAATTTCAGTTTGTAGGGGTGATCCAAACACTCTCATTGATCTTGAGCTTCCAATAAATTCCTACATGATTGCATGCAACGATACTCCGGGTTTTGAAGAAGGAAAAAATTGTGCATCTACCGTCTCAGTGAAGCACACTATTGGATCTGATATGGACTTTATTGGATTTGATATGATATTATTTGGATCTTATATTATATTACTTGTTTCTAGGGTTCACGATCTTTTAGTAGCGCTTGTATCTATTCTCATCAAGTTTGGTGTGAAGAAACAAGTACCAAAAATCTCTCTCAAACTTTCTGTTGGGGATTTGATGTTAGTTTTCTCTCATGAGTTTGTTGATATTATATTTTGTAAATATTTGGATATTTTGGAAATAATTTCAGGTTGTAGGAGTGATCCATTCACTCTCATTGATCTTGGTCTTCTAGCAAATTTATACATGATTGCATATGATTGATATTCAAAATTTTGAAGAAGGAGAAAATTGTGCATCTACCATCTCGGTGGAGCAAACTCTTGGATATGATATGAACTTTATTGGATCTGATATGATATTATTTGGATATAATATGATATTACTTGGTTCAATATTTTAGGTTCATGAGCCTTCAGTACTGCTTGTAGTTGTTCTCATCAATTTTGGTGTGAAGAAACAAGTACCGCAAGTCTCCTTCAAAATTGTTGTTGGGGATTTGATTTCATTTAACACTTCTAGATCTGATATGGACTTATTTGTATCAAATGTGATATTATTTAGATCTGATATAATATTACTTGGTTCAATATTTCAGGTTCATGAGCTTTCAGTACTGCTTGTAGTTGGTTTCATCAATTTTGGTGTGACAAATCAAGTACCGCAAGTCTCCTTCAAAATTGTTGTTGGGGATTTGATTTCACTTCACAGTTTTGAATCGTATATGAGCTGTTTTGGATCTGATTTATTTTCTGATATGATAATATGTGGTACAGGTTTTAAGATTCAATATCTTACAGTATTGCTTGTAACAGGTTTCACCAATTTTGGTGTGACAAATCAAGCACCGCAAGTCTCCTCCAATTTTGTTGATGAGGATTCGATGTTATTTTTCTCTTATGAGATTGATGATATTATATTTTGTGAGTTATTGAATATTTATGAAGATATATCAGATTATGTATCTCAAGCATTCGCTCTCCATAGTCCCAGGGCTTCTCTACCTTTGGTCACATGCTCATCTCCTCACAAAACTAGTAAAGAAGAAGACATTCTGCATCCTCCTGAACACTTGCTCCTAACACTTGGGGCTGATTTTACCACTCATGGTTTGTTGTTAAAGGATGAAATATATCAGTTTCTTGGGCCTTCCTCACATGGTTCAAATTCTCAAGCACCTTTTCTCTCTTCAGATGATTTCAGTTGCTCTACATGGGTCCAGTTTTCACCGTGCAGTTGTTTATATTTCTAATTCAGTTGAGTGCATTGTTCTTCTTCCAAAGAGGAATATTAATCCAGACATAAGGAATTTGTTTGGATTCATGGTTTCACCTGCACATAACCAAGATAGTGCTGCAAATAGTAGCAAAAATGTTCATAAGTTTTTTCAAAATTTGTATTCTTGCTTACTTTGAGGGGGGGGGGGGGTTCCCATGAGGTTTTCCCCTATTTCCTTAGTTGTATAAAGCAGCATTATGTCTTTTAGATTGTATTTTGGTTACCTATGGTCTTTTTCAGGGCCCACAGTTGTTGAAGTTAGGATTCAGGGGGGGTGTTAGGATTATTAATCCTTTCTTGACCATATTGTCTATTAGATTATTTATCCTAACTTAGGAACCTTAATTAATTAATTGGGTTCACTAGTACCATTGGGTCCACTTGGAATAATGGGGCCACCTGTACCAGTCACTAGAGTGTGGGGAACACTGCTAGAGGTTAATTACCACTTACTGTATGTGCATGCATTCGTTTGGGAGCCTCCTAGACCAATCCCTACATTTTAGGAGCCACTCGGAGTCCCAACACCAACCAACTTCAGTTAGTTGGATTTAGTACTAGTTAGTCTCAATTATCCCCCAATTACTTTTAGTTAGTTCACAATCAGTTAGATAGCACGATATTTTCATGGATAATGCATGGATGCATGTGGAGTAGGCACCTTTTCCCACCTACCACACTCAGTTGCATTGAGTTAACTAGTTGTCACTGGTTGTTTGAGTTGTTGGACATCTGAGAGTTGATTTGTTTGACTTCGACATTGATTGAGACACCATGAGTTAGATGGTCAGTTAGCTATAGTCAAATCCAGTGGATAGATTCGAACTACATGTCATGCATTCGAATTTCTTTCCTATGCAAACTATTGTAACACCAGATTTTATTATTGTGAATGATACTGTAAAGTCTTGAGCAATACTTTTATGTTTCTTGTGTGGTTTGTTTTGTTCAGTTTGTATCTTCATTCTCCATTTGCTGCAAACATTATTAGAACTGTCTTCTTGAAGATCTAAATGGCATTCAAATTCTAATAGTTTTTTGAAGAATGTAATCTCACCTCTTGGTTAGTTAGTCACATAGGTGACCCATGGTATTTGTTGACCTATGGTATTCGCTCATAATATTGTTATTTTCATGATACCTATCCCCAAATTAAGATAGTTAATGTTTAAGGCTTAACAAATATCCATTAATCATGTTTATTATTTTAAATGTCAAATGGAGGCGTACGTGAGTATTGATACTGGCAACCCGCGTATGACACGCGAGTTGCTATAAGGAAAGCCCGCATACAGATCTGTACACGGGTTGCAATGACAATACCCGTGTACAATATGCGATATGCTATGGAGATAGTCACGTATGTACGCGATTTGCTGTGGAAAGAGTCACGTATAGCAATAAACATGTAAAAGGGTAAAAATGGCAAGATACGTGGATAGTGAATGCATCTCATGTCATGCCCATATATAGTGTTTTAGGAAACCTTCAATCCATAAATGTCCTTTTGTGCGTCAACATATGAAGTGTCAGCACTCAAATGGAGAAGTGCCATTTGGGTTGATAACAGATGCCCCCTAATGTGTGAGGTTAGAGGGAAGCGATGGCCGAAATACATTATAATCTTTATCTTTGGAGAACTCAAAAATCCAATGGAGAAGAGGAAGTACCTGAAACAAATACATAATAATGTCATATACAAAGTCATATCTGAGGATGCTATGTTCAATATACTGGAACACTAGCTCCTTTACAAATATATGATTACATCATATAATACGAGTACAAAACCACGTATATTACAAAGGTGGATCGAAGCCACAATATACAATCATGATGAGTCTTCAAAGATTTGGAATCTGTGTACATAGGTAGAACATAATCTTGCGCAACTTAGTCCATAGTAAGGGAACTAAGGTGTTCATAATCAATCCCAAAGAACCAGTACAATCCAAGCCATGTGAATAAATGTAGGTTGAAGTCGAACATGGAGAGGATTCAACAGTTTGTCAATCAATAGGTGATAATTGACAACTAAAGAAAAGGAATTCACTAATGATGAAAGTGAATCCAGAGGTACAAACATCGAAACTCTAGGTCTTCATCATCAGGAAGTGCTAAAGAGGAACTATACTATGATAAGGAAGGAAATAGATCCTCCAACGGATCACAAGAGTGACTAGGAACTGGGTAAAGGAAGGGAGACACAAGTGATAATAGATACAACAATGATGGGATTAGGATATAGATCAGACATTGATTTAAGTCCTTGAACACTAAGCATGACACAGAGATGACCCAAGGCAGCTTTTAACTTTATAGATAGAACAACTAAACTTATCTGTCATGTAGGAGACATGATCAGATTCGCCAGGTAGAACGAACAAGAGGAGGAGTAATAAACTCAAAGTAATAGCTGAACTGAAAGTGAACATTGAGACATGGGTATCGGAAAAGATAGAGATGCTATGTTCAAGGATGACATGTTGCCACTAACTGAAAACAAGAGAAAACTTCTTCCTACCTTCCCTGTTGAATTTTAACGAGTTCAGGAAAGTCAACTTGGATCTCTCTTCATTTTTTAACAAGCTTGAAGAGAAGAAGGAATATTACTTGATAGTGTCACTAATTCATCGATTTAATGAGCCTGAACTAGTACATGCTCAGTCAGTGTTTTCACATTTAGAGAATCTGAAAACTCCAAAGAAGGCTCCAAGGGGGTCCTTTTTCATCCAATTTAGTCTCCTAAGGCCGAAAAAGTATAAAACATACCACAGAAGAACTCTCTTAACTTCCGTAGAAGAAAAGGTGAACCTTTTCCATACTTAGTCAGGGAGGTCCAAAAAAGGTTAAATTGCCACCTACCCAATGCTCCTTCAAGAACAACATAAATAGCTTGATTTTTACGAGTGTGAAGGAAAGTAATATCACTCGGAAAGATCCATTTGAGTACGAAAAATGGGGCTTACAACAATAAACTCAATGCTTTGTTCTTTAGTGTTTAATGAGCATGACAAAGACATAAAGTACACTCGAAATCTTTTTCATGTTTAGGTCAGAGCATGAAAAAGAGAAAACTAAGCTCATACTGGGAGTTCCTTTTCCGTTAATTTAGTCCCTTAGGTCCAGAAAAGTGATAAACCTATGCCTGAGAATACTCTTCTCAATTCCATATAAAAGAGAGTGATCATTTCTCGTGCTATTCCGCATGGTCTGAGAAAGAGATAACCTACCACCAACATGGATGGCCGTTCACATATTCTTAATGAGCTTGAATGGACAAGTTAACTCGGTAGTCAAGTCTATTTTTAAGGAGTCAAACCTGGGCCTAAAGAAACTCCATAAGAGTAGGGAGTCCTATAAAGGGATAGCTTGTAAGAAGAAATCATAATGAGGCTCCATTTGGCGTGAAAATTAGCTAAAAGGATTCCCCTATACCTAACACATTTGTAGCATGAGTATCAAAAGACAACATAGCTTCTAAATGGAGATACTCATGAGAGGAAGGCCCTATCAACGAAAGAATGATGGTAAAGACAAGGAGCTAATGGTTAAGAATACCATAGTCTGTGGTTAAAATGTTGATTACTATGCTTAAGATGGAATAGTATAGATGCAAAAATGCATGTGGAATGACATAAAACCATCCTATATGAGTAGAAAACACTTTAGAATGATGAAAAACCTGTTACAAGGCCAAAAGAGATGGGATTAGTTTGGTAAAATATGAACTATAGGCCAAAAACCCACTTAAGAAATATAATTTCTATAAATAGTTCAAAAACTAAATAAAACTCACCATTTTGAATTTTAGCCATAAGAAGCAAGTTTTTACCTCTACCTTCATTCGATCGGTACGGACAATCCGGTGGACGAAATCCAATTCCGCAAGTGTCAGGTAAGACTATACCCCAAGCTCTTCATTTTGATCCTAGAAAATTTCAATTTTGAGTCCCAATTTCATATTTTTGAGCGCCCTAAACCAAGGAATGTTGTGTACGCGGGTTTGCTATAATAACACTCGCATACATGCATTCTGTACATGGGTTGTCTAAAAGACAATCGCGTACAGTATGCAAAATGTCTAACTAGACAATCGCATACGCTGTGTGGAGGGTAAAAAGATATATAAAGAGTCAAAATTTTGAATTTTTATATGAATCTAATGCTTCACAATGGTTGATTTGCTAGGTGTGAAGATGGTGCGTTAGTGGAGGGAGCGTGAGAACGAAGATTTGGACCAAGAAGCACTCCATGATACCCCCACTATGAATGTTTTACGTTCAAGTGGGTTGTTGAAATTCTTTTGCACATCACCTATGCGAGCCAATGTCCACCTGCTAGATTTCATGATAAACTACTAGGATCATGATTTGGGCATGTTCGACCTTCAGGGTGAGTCTTTCGAGATTACTTCCAAGGATATCTACTTCATTTCCGATCTGTCACGACGGGGGGCTCCAGTAAACTTAGAGGGCACTGGCAAAGGCGGTGATCCTCTAAGTGTCCAAAACTATATTGATTTATTATGTGCACCGGGGACCCAAAAGAGAGGGAGTTGCATCCCTATTACACATATACATGATCTTCCCCTACAGGTTTTGGTAAGTACCATAGTTAGGGTTGCGGGATCATCTTCTCTTCATCTTGCCACACGGAACCAAATGAGGTTGGCAGTGGACTGCATGCATGAGGATTTGTATGATTGGTGTTCGAGGGTAATCCTGATTCTGAAAAAACAACTCTCGGACTGCAAGAGAGGAAGAAGGAAGAACTTCAGATATTATAGCATCTTGGTGGCCTTCTTCGAGAGAGAGTGTCGGGGTTGAGCCTTGCAGTACCTCTACCAGTTAGATCTCCTCGTCAGCCTAGGCTGAGCAGGTGGAGAGATATATTCCTCTGCTAGGGAGGAGGTGGCTCAATGCAGAGTGTGTACGATGATGACTTCTACTTTTGGTGGGAGCGGCAGTTACCATCACTGGAGCAGTTTCCATATGCTGGGATGGATTTTCGAGGTGATCTAGACCTTGTACTCCCTCTAGGAGGAGCATGGGGAGAGCTAGGTAATTTTTAATTTTCAAGTTTTAAAATTTTTATGAATTTTAAAATATAGGGACATATACATATGTATAAGAGTTCTAATCCTATAAACATGTCAAAATGCAGATATTGGACCGGTCCACCCTGAAGGGCATCCACATATGTTTGTTCGCCCTGTCTTGGGCGAAGACCAGGGGCTTATCAGGGTTCTAGAGGGGAAGCTGGCCAAGCTTACCCAAAGAGTACCAACTTTGAGGATTGAGCACATCCCAGCCATCATGTAGAAGTATGTGGTTGGAATACCACCCGTCTAGATACACCTTTTAAGGCAGGTAGCTAGAGCAGTTTTGGTGTACGTAGAGGCTTTTGAGGCTACTGAAGCCGAGGAGGTTGAGGAAGCCAAAGTATAGGGAGACCAGGGGGACTAGGGTGGTCCAGCTAACCAAGGTGGTTCTGCTTAGATCTAGGGCATTTTGATGGACTGCGATCCATTTTTTGTATATTTTTGTATATTATACAGTTATGACTAGATCTGAGGATCAAGAACTCAACCTATCTATAGAGAGATATTCACACACACACACACACACACACACACACACACACACACACACACACACATACATATATATATATATATATTGTCAGTTTATTTACAAATGTTTTTATGGTTATGCTATATATTTTTATGAAATATGTGTTAAATGCCAATCCAAAATGTAATTAGCATATGCATCAGTCAATGAATTTTGATTTCTTGGAATGTGATTGAATGTAATAAATTCAAAGTTTCTTTCCAACAACCTAACTTGCATGAACTAATGCAATAGAATAGGGTTTCGCACCTGATAAGCTCGATTGAGCTGGGAAACCACTAGTTGAGAGTCCATTCAGACTTCCAGCTGAGTGATACCATGTGACAAAGCATCCCATAGAAGCTCAATTACAACCCTATACTCAGCAACATTATTAGAAGCAGGACCTAAGCAAGCACCTCTCGAGGCAACGAACTGTCCTGAGGGAGAATAAATGACCCATGCCACTGAATCAAGATTACAAGTGTGGCGACTGGTGCCATCAGCAAAACCTACGAATATCTCGGAAGACATCTGAAATAACCAGTAGATGATAAAAAAAACATAAACCGATGATCTAGTGTACATAAAAATACATACAATAGAATACAAGAAAAAGTGCTAAGCCGAAGCATAGTACTTCTTCAGATAGAGCCCATTTCTAGGCGCAGGCATCTTATTCCCATCAAAATCTATTAACTCATATGCACCCTTTTTTAATACTTTCGACACGACATAAGGCCCTAACCACATGGCCTTGAATTTTCCTGCCCCCAGGGGTTTCCTATTTTGGTCCCAAAGCAAAACAAGTTCCCCCTCAGAGAAAATCTGAGGTTTGATTGACTTATCATATTGGCTTTTGACCCTATTCTTATGATATTGATTAGCTATCAGTGCATCTCTACATTGCTCATCAAGGTGTTCTAAATGTACTAGACGTTCTTCAAGCTCTGTCGTATCGGGTAACACATGAATAGCTATTTTCAAGGATGGGTTTTCACATTCAATTGGGGTAATGGCTTCCACTCCATGAACGAGTTGGAAGGGAGAAAATCTCGTAGCAGTTTTTACATTAGTTTGGTACGCCCAAAGGGCAGGGTATAGCATGATATGACAGTTAGAACGGGCTGCATCAATTGTACATTTGAGGATAGTCTTCAAAGTCTTATTAATAGCCTCAACCTGACCATTTGCTTGAGGATAATATGAAGATGAATGCTCTTGTCTGAAACCAAGCATAATGGTCAGTTCTGTTATCATGCTATTTTGAAAATGACTTCCATGGTCAGTGACAATCACCTTAGGTATACCAAACCGTGTTATAATCTGATTAAACACAAAGAAAGCTGTCGTTTCCCCATCAACTTTAAAGATGGGAATTTCCTTGGCCCATTTCGTAAAATAGTCCACAGCGACAATGATATATTTGTGCCCCCCAGTCGAAACTGGGTTGCACGTCACATAATCAATACCCCACTTCATGAAGAGGCCCACCAAGACAACGGAAAACAACGGAGAGGGATGTGACCACATTTTTCTGGTGTAAAGCTGACAAGGATGACAACAGTCACTGCTTCCACACAATCTTTGAAGATTGTGGGCCAAAAATAATCGGCACATAGTATCTTCTGGGCCGTTGCTAACCCAGATAAATGACCCCCACACACTCCACTATGGGGATCATTCAGGACAATCTTCACTTCCTCATCGGTAAGACATTGACTCAAAATGGAATCTACCCCTCTTTGATATAAAGTATCTCCTATGATGAGGTAGTTCTTAGCATGAAGGCGTAATTTCTGTCATTCCTCCCATGAGGAATCCACAAGATACTTCAAAGTCTAGAGATATATAAGTATATCTCCATACCATGGATCAAAGGTGGCTATCAAGAAGATATGCTCATCTAGGAATGAGTCATATTCAACGAATACATCTTCTTCCATTGGAAATTCTGCTATAAGCTCAGCAAAAAATAAGGACATTTTAGACTTAGTGGACTGAAAATCCAAGTCAAACTCTTGGAGAATGACTATCCATTTGTTGAATTTGCAACCAACAATCCATCGGGACAAAACATACTAAAAAGGATTCACATCTGCCACTACTGTTGTAGTCCTCAGCAAAATTTAGTGACGTAATCTCTGAACAACATAGATAGCTGCTAAGGCCAATTTCTCGATGTGGGAGTACCTGAGTTAAGGCCCGGCTAAAGCATGGCTAAGATAGTAAACGACATGCTCCTGGAGCTTATCATTTTCTTGGACCAAGACTACCCCAATGGTCGACTCGGACGCTGCCATATACAATATAAAATCCCTAGAGTAATCTGTCGGACATAGTAAAGGTGCCGACAATAAATCTTTTTTCAATGCCTCGAAAGTGAGTTGTGCAATTTCATCCCATACAAATGGGGTGTCCTATTTTAACAGGTGCATGAAACCCTTGGTAATCTTAGCATAGTTGATGAAATGTCGAAGAAAATTAGACTTTCCCTACAAGCTTTGAAGTTGCCTCATAGAACAAGGAGGAGGCAGATTTACAATGGCCTCTACTTTTAAAGGATCCACCTGGATGCCTCTATTAGAGACAATGAATCCGAGCAATCTTCCCGACTCGACATAGAACACACACTTGTGGGGACTCAAGCAGATATTATAGTATTTGCATCATTCAAATATCAACTGTAAGTGATCTGGATGGTCAATCCTCTTGCGAGAAGGTGCAAACATATCATCGAGACAAGGTTCGACAATGGCTTTTATATCATGGAAGGCAAAGTTCATTGCCCGTTGAAAGGTTGCCCCAACATTTTTCAATCCGAAGGGCATTTTTTTGTACGCGAAGATACCCCAAGGAAAAATGAAAGCAGTTTTATGTTGGTCTTCCAGTTTTATTTGAATTTGATTGTATCTAGAGAAACCACCCATAAACAAGAACACTTCACTTCCTATGTAAGCATCTATAATCTAGTCTATAAATGGCGTGGGAAGTTGTCCTTAGGATAGGATTTATTCAAATATCTAAAGTCCGTACAGATGCGTATTGTCCCTTGCTTCTTATCAATAGGAACAGGATTGGATACCCATTCCGTCAGAGCTATGGGATAAATGAAACCAGCTTTCAATAGCTTTTGAACTTTAGCCTTCACAGTCGTCACTTTACGTGGGTTAACAGGTCATAAATTTTTCCAAATAGGTTTCACGTCAGGGTATGTTTGGATCTCATGTTCAACTATCGATGGATCAATGCCTCACATCTCTTCATATGACCAGGCAAAGATGTCGCAGAATTCCTTGAACAAGGCCGTATAGATTGCAATCTCTTCAGGAGAGCAGTTTGCACCTTTATGTATATTTTCCACGACATCAAGGTTTATAGAGATATTGATAGGGATAGTGGCGGAAATATTTTCCATATTCCCCTCGGCAAACATTCCTTCCCTGGGTAAGGAATTGATGGGTGTATCAACATCATCTAACAGTCTCATATGAAACTCTTGATTTTCTATCTTTCTTAGTTCTAGAAGAAATTAGGATCGATGGTGAAGATCTTCACAGATCTTACCACATCCAAACATGGCTTCCAGAATGGCTTCATCAGAAGGTAAAACCATATCTGAACAGTCCGTATAGTGCAAAGAGTTTTCCACCCAAGTGGGCAAATAGACTTCTTCCAGGTCCTTTGAGACTGTGAGAGGGTCTGGAATGGGATCAACAGTGGTTTGAGTGATAGCTTGGTAAGCCACTTCCACTACCACTAAGGGAAATTTCGGTTCATGGGGGGAAGGGAGAACCCAAGGATCAGTCCTATCAACAACCGTGGCTATGGACTTCCCCACACTAGTAGAACCAATATAGTTAATCGGGGCTGGAAGATCAAATGTGCCTATCAGTGATGCGTACATTCCAGCCCCCAAGCTCTGTGCAGCAGGTTTGAACTGATCAACCAATGGCATAGTGGACTCATTAAACTCCATGCGGCCTTTTCGAGTAAAATCAAGTTGCTCAACAGTAACCAACTTTCCTTCGTGTGGAAAAAATACCACCCGAAAGAAGGCTGACACAATAGCAGACATGGCATAAGTCCAGCTCCTTCCCAAAAGAAAATTACAGTCCAAAGGTGCATCAATCACTTCCACCTCAACAGACACTGCTTTCCCTACCAGCTTTATTTCAAAAGCTGGTAGGATACCATGCAGACGGAAAGACCTTTCGTCGAAAGTAGTAAGCAGAGTGTTTGACGGGACCAGCTTTGGGGATCCGAGAGCTTTCCAACATGAAAAGGACATAACGCATGTAGAAGTACCCTCATCAACAACTTCCCTTCCAATGGTCTTTCCACCATGGATGACATCTATTGATAAGGATACATGGTAAGGTAGGTGAATTTTAACATCATATAAGTGAAATTTTTCCATGAGACTTGATGAGTCCATGCTACATAAGGCTGCTAAGAGGGCATTCTGTGGGGAGGGACAACTCTATAACACCTCTAAGGCTAACATTGCACAAGGGGTTTGGGCTAAGTCTTCAAAAACTGAGTAGTTTGAAGCAGCCCTAGCATTAGGGTTATGCAAGGTCTTCTTAAAGCCGCCTTTCAGTATCTTAGGCATAGTTTCAGTAGGCTTCTCGATAGTGAGAGGGTTAAAAGTTTCACCTATAGACTTACTCTTCTCAGAAGTCTCTTTTTCGTAATTTTTATTCCTAGTCTATAGCAAAGTTGGATATCAAGCCATGTTGATATAGTTAGGGTCAGGGGCACTGGAATTTCCCCCTACTACATTAGAAGCTGAAGCAGAGTTCTGCCCTTGGGGAAATGGATCCTTCAAGACAGCCAGTTGTTGAGCTTTAAGCAGCTTCTGGGCTTGTTCCATAAGGGGACAAAGGTGAGTGAGGTGATCTCGTGGCACAACTTACACGAGAATTTGACCTTTTTCTTTTCCTTCTTGCCCCCATCAACATTGTTCGCGGGTTTCTGCTTGTTTTTATTTCCCTCCCCTTTATTTCCTCTCTTTTTCTTCCCACTGGGATGCTAATTTCCGTTCTGAGAGGTTTGTGCAAAAACATTTGCACTTTGGGGGGAGGGGGTAGCCTTTGCTGACTCTACCTTAGAATGATTGATAGATAGCTGATGAAGTTGTTTGTCCAACGACTCTACAGTGGGAGAGTTTATGGACCCAACCACACCATCGGCATGGGGTCCAGGCTTAGGTTTCTCCATATCATGGTTAGGCCTCAGTGCTTCAAGGATAATCTCATACAAGATCCCAGATTGTGAATAAATCAAATCCAATTGCTGGGCCCTGAGAATGGCTTCTTCTTCATTCATCACTCTTGAAGTGGATACATCCTTAGATATGTAAGGCAACAGAGATTTAAGGAACCACTCTAGTAAGAACTCAGAAGGAATAGTGGCTTTTATAAGGCTCTTTCACCTCCTCCACTATTGGATATGATCCGAGATGTGGGTAGCCTTATTCTGCCTAAAGGTAGATAACAAGTTCGTTCTGAAATCATATTGGACAGGAAGCTGAAAGTGGCTAAGAAATGCACTAGCTAAGTCCCAAAAACTACTGAACACACCAGAAGGAAACTCAATGTACCATTTTGTTGTAGTATTCATTAAGGTTCTTTGGAACAGCCTCAACCTAACTGAATCTTCATTCAGTGAATTAGAAGAACGCCATAAATGAAATGTGGTGGCATGAGCCCTAGGATCTTCACCAACTTTTCCCTTGAATTTAGGGATCTCCGATGGCAATTTGGTGGGAACGGGTGGCCACGAGGGGTCATGCTTCACTGGGTCGTTCATCAATTTTGACAAATCTAGCAATTTTAATGTTGCCAGAAAAGGAAGCTTGGATCACACCGGGGCACTAAAAGTGCCAGTCTAGGGATTAGAGGGACTTTCCCCTGAATACCCATATGTAAAGGTGGGGTTGCCCCCTGCCATCAGTTGTGAAGTGGATGGATTACTTTGAAATATATTCCATCCATAAGCCACAAGATTGTGAGTAGGAGGTGCAGTATACGAGGTTCAGGTTGTCCCAGTCAAAAATGGGGTTTGAAAAAAGGGAGTAGTTATCCCTCCGCTAAACAACGAAAAGGGATAGCTCGTGAACGAGGCTGAGACCATAGTTTGGAAAACTTTCCCATAAGAGGTACTGTTTCCAAACTATACTCCTACATAAGAAGGTGATGGGCCTACGTATGGAGTGGATGGGGGAATATGCCCCCCATTCCAAGGAAATCCTTAGGCGAAAGCTGAGGATCCTACCGGACCGCTCTGGGAAGTGTGTACAAAGGAAGAAGGAACAATAGGTATACTGGGGATACCAGTAACCATGTCACCAGAAGCACCTGCTAGGCTTATGGGAACCAGCGGTTGGACCACCCGGCTCACTGGAGTCAATGGAATAGTAGGTATGCTAGATCTAGGGGTATTTATTGTGGGAGGTAGTACCCCTTCAGCAGGAAAGGTTGAGGTGAAAGCAAAAGAACTTTCTCCCGTAGTAGACATTATCCTTCCCATAGGGACACCTAAAACAGGTGAATCAAAAGGCCTAACCTAGACTATCACAGGATCGTTTAAGTAGGTCAAGGGTGTGTTAAAATTCCTTGCAAACTTGTCGGCCTACAAACTTCTATCTCAACTGTATTAAAATCAAAACAGTTAGCTCTAAGTGCTAGTTCACCTGGAACTTCACTCACTCCT
>LPNX011080102.1:0-26854 GCA_001517045.1 Pseudotsuga menziesii
TTTCTATTAATACTTTTTTTCATATATGCTATACAAAAAAACATTGTATTAATAATATTTTAAGTATATTATGTTTTAGGAGAATTAAATAATATGGTAATTATCATATTTAATATTATTAATTATATATTATAATTAAACAAAAAATATTGTTTCTATTAATACTTTGTAGATATGTCTATGCGCGCACCGGTTACTAGCAACAACCACATTAAATTAATAATGTGTCTGAATACGCCGATAGGCGTAAATTTAGGCACATACTTTTTATATTAATGTTTTTCCCTATAGTATGTGCCATTAATATAACGCTTATTAAACACCCACTGTAACAAACCATGGCTTAACGTTGTAATGTGATATAACCCTCGATAACATCACAGTGAAACGTAAACCTTGATAAACATCACAATGTGACATAACCCTTGATAAATATCACAATTTGACATTTTGATAAACGTCACAATGCGACATATCTCTTGTTAAACACCCACTGTAACAAACGATGGCTTAATGTCATAATATAATATAACCCTCGATAACATCATAGTGAAACGTAAACCTTGATAAACATCACAATGAGGCATAACCCTCCACAAATATCACAATGTGCATAACCCTTGATGAATGTCGCTAATGTAACATAACCCGTGATAAATATCACAATGCGACATAAAGCTTATTAAACACCAACTATAATAAACCATGGCTTAATTGTAATGCGATACAACCCTCGATAACATCACACTTAAACGTCAACATTGATAAACATCACAATGCGACAAAACGCTTGACAAGTATGACAATGTGACATAACCCTTAATAAATATCACAATGTGACATAACCCTTGATGAATGTCGCTAATGTAACATAACCTATCATAAACGTCACAATGCGACATAATGCTTATTAAACGCCCACTGTAACGAACCATGGCTTAACGTCGTAATGTGATATAACCCTCGATAACGTCATAGTGAAACGTCAACCTTGATAAACATCACAATGCGACATAACCCTTGACAAATATCACAATGTGACATAACCATTGATGAATGTCGCTAATGTAACATAACCCGTGATAAACGTCACAATGCGACATAACGCTTATTAAACGCCCACTATAACAAACCATGGCTTAACGTCGTAATGTGATATAACCTTCTATAAAATCACAGTGAAACGTAAACCTTGATAAACATCACAATGTGACATAACCCTTGACAAATATCACAATGTGACATAACCATTGATGAATGTTGCTAATGTAACATAACCCATGATAAACGTCACAATGCGACATAACGCTTATTAAACGCCCACTGTAACAAACCATGGCTTAACCTGTGATAAACGTCACAATGCAACATAATGCTTATTAAACGCCCACTATTACATTATTAATGTGTCACGTCTTTGGTTGTGTTGAAAACCAAACAGTGTAATAAACCATGGCTTAACATCGTAATGTGATATAACCCTTGATAACGCCGCAATGAAATGTAAACCTTGATTAACATCACAATGCGACATAACATTCTACATTACTATGTAGAATGTGGATGGTTTAAACCATTTCTTTTGTCAAAGAACTATATATATATATCAAGAAAATTCTTTAAAAAAAATTCTAAACATCCAAACACATTATTAACGTGTCAAATCTTGGGAATTATCGCAATGTGAGATAACCCTTGACAAATATCACAATGTGAAATAACCCTTGATGAATGTCGCTAATGGAACATAAAATGTGATAAACGTCACGATGCGACATAATGCTTACTAAACGCCCACTATTAGAATATTAATGTGTCACATCTTTGGTTTTGTTGACATATACCAACCGAACACTGTAACAAACCATGGCTTAACGTCGTAATGTGATATAACCCTCGATAACGTTGTAGTGAAACATAAACCTTGATAAACATCACAATGCGACATAACATTCTACATTACTATGTAGAATGTGGATGGGTTAAACTATTTCTTTTGTGAAAATACTATATATATATAAAGAAAATTATTAATGAAATTTTCTAAACATCCAAAGACACATGATTAATGTGTCACATATTGTGCAGTATCGCAATGTAACATAACCCTTGATGAATGTCGTGAATGTAACATAACTTGTGATAAATGTCACAATGCCACATAACGCTTATTAAACGCCCACTATCACATTATTACTGTGTCACATCTTTGGTTGTGGTTACATATACCAACGAAACGCTGTAACAAACCATGCCTTAACGTCGTAATGTGATATAACCCTTGATAATGTCGCAGTGAAACGTAAACCTTGATAAACATGAGAATGCGACATAACATTCTACATTACTATGTAGAATGTGGATGGGTTAAACTATTTCTTTTGTCAAAAGACTATATATATATATATATATATAAAGAAAATTATTAATGAAATTTTCTAAACATCCAAAGACACATGATTAATGTGTCACATATTGTGCATTATCGCAATGTGACATAACCCTTGAAGAATGTCGCGAATGTAACATAACTTGTGATAAACGTCACAATGCCACATAATGCTTATTAAACGCCTACTATCACATTATTAATGTGTCATATCTTTGGTTGTGTTGAAATATACCAACAAAACACTGTAACAAACCATGACTTAACATTGTAATGTGATATAACCCTTGAGAATGTCGCAGTGAAACGTAAACCTTGACAAACATCAGAATGCGACATAACGTTCTACATTACTATGTAGAATGTGGATGGTTTAAACCATTTCTTTTGTGAAACGACTATATATATATTTATAAAAATAAAATTCTTAAAGAAATTTTCTAAACATCCATTAAGCAATGTCTTAATGCAACAAAACCATTAAGTAATGTACAATGGTGGAATGTTTCAATCCAACGTAACCCTCGATGAATGTTGCAATGCGACAAAGCCATTAAGGAATGTATTATAGATGAATGTCACAATGCAATAAAATTAATGTGGTTGTTGCTAGTAAATAACAGATTTCAACATAATCCATAATGAATGTCTTAATGCAACATAACCACAATAAACATGAGAATATGACAGAACCCTTGATGAATGTCACAATAATGGACATCAAAATTCACATTATGAATGTGTCAGGTCTTGGGTTGTGAGGGTGTATATCATTTTTTAATCCTTAATGGATGTTAAATGGGACATAACCCTTTGTCATATTAGACATATAACCCTTTCTCAATGTCACAATGTGACATAACAATTAATAAACGTTGAAATGCAGCATAACTCAATGAAATTTGAATGTCACATTATTGATATGTCACATATTGGATTGTGTCACTGTATATCATTTTTTAATCCTTAATGAACGTTATAATGTGACATAACCCTTTTTCATATTAGACATATAACATTTTCTCGATGATGTAATGTGAAATAATCCTTGATGAACGTTGAATGTCAGATAATTAATAAGTCGCATATTGGGTTTGTCATATTAGACATATAACATTTTCTCAATGATGTAATGCGACATAACCTTCATAAACATCAGAATGAAACATAATCCTTGAGGAACGTTGAATGTCACATAATCCTTGAGGAACGTTGAATGTCACATAATTCATAAGTCACATATTGGGTTGTGTCATTCTATGTATAATTTTTTTAATCCTTAATGGGACATAACCGTTTTTCATATTAGACATATAACCCATACTTAATGTCACAATGTGACATAACCATAGATGAACGCCGCAATTGAACACAACATGATGCATGTCAAATGTCACTTTACTAATGTGTCACATCTTGGGTTGTGTTGTTGAATATCATTTTTTAATCCTTAATGAACTTTAGAATGGGACAACCATTTATCATTGTAGACATGTAACCTTTGCTTAATGTCGCAATGTGACATAACCATTGACGAATGCCACAATGCATCATAATACATGATATACATCATAATGTGAACATCAAATGTCACATTATCAATGTGTCACATATTAGGTTGTGTTAGTGTATATCATTTTTTAATCCTTAATGAATGTTGCAATGGGACATAACCCTGACACATTATTAATGTGTTTTCGAATGCAACATAACACTACATTTTCACCATTTGTCATATTATACATATGACCTTTAAAGAACACCATGAGATAACACTTTTTTATGTTTTGATTTTCTTTATTTACTCCAAAGTCTTCTCTTCAAGTAATATGTTAAGAATATTATATTTTGATTTATTTAGTTACCCTTAACAAGGGTTCAAAATACATCTTAATACATATAAAGTTTTTTTCTTTATCATAATATATATTAATACATGGAAATTATTTCCTAAAATTATACATCTTCAAGTTTTATTCTTTATCATAATATATATTAATATATGGAAATTAATTATCAAAATTATTAAAATAAAGCTTATTCTAATTAAATAAAATCCAAAATCTCAAAATACTTACAAAAAATTATCAAATAAGAATATGCAACATAAATATCACAATCCCACATAACTTTCAATATGTTTTATTTTTGTACTCATCTGTTATGGTAATTTATTATGATGATCAGCCTTGGCACCGACCAAGGAAAAATGGAACAATATTGTTTTTCGAATATTCTAGATGCAAAAATAAAAAAAGACATTCCGTCACTATAGCTGGCAAACAAATTTATCTTTTTCAATTGTCATATACAAATCATAACTGGCAAACAAATTTATCTTTTTCAATTGTCATATACAAATCATAAATGTCTGATATAAACTCCAATGCTTCATTGCACATCATGTAAAATAGATTATTATATATTAGTAATGAAAAATTCATTGTCTATAATAGTTTATTATATAGTAATTATTTTTATTATTTTTTATAAAATATGAATATTTTTTATGGGTTATTAAAGTGCACATCAAAGTGAGGTCTACAACACACACCAGATTGTAAGAGAATTTACAATCTACCAAGTTACTGTAAGAGAATTTACATTTTCGTCCAGGGAAATCGCTTGATCAGAGCCACCGGAGGGCTGATTATTGGGGGCTGCCGCAACACTGTTTCTGTGTTTTTTCACTAGCATTTCTTCCCGTCTACACTTTCGAATCTGCACCATGTTTTCCTCTGGCTTGCGGCGGGCCTCTAATGCATCAACTGTCACCTTGCCAAGTTGCTTCCTAGGATCGGCATTGCAACTGAGAGACATTTCGGCTTTAGGGAATAAGTAGTCTCTCAAGGACAAGGAAGGAGCTCCAGTCACAGCGACCTCAGAACCCTCGAACCCCTTTTGCTCGAAGCTATTATCACCAGCCCGTAGTGATGTCTTTGGCAAATACCGAAAGAGTGAAGAACAAAAACTGAAAAGCGCGTTGGCTGACATAACTTTCGCAAATACAGAAAGAGTGAAAAAGAAAGACTAAAGCGCATGAATTATTAACGGTTAACAGGTATTTCAATAAGCACCCTTCCTGATTCTGAATTTGAAGAATGCACACTCTTCTTTTATATATACTTTCGCTTCAAGGTATTGTAGTAACTGGAGCGAATTGTCTCGCATTAGCCGGCTGTTCTCGTCTGCATTTCACAGTCGGCTGTTCTCGTCTGCATTTCACAAACGATACCGTATCAGTAGGAAACTACATCCAAAACATTAAGAACAGGAATGGTCACGGTTGCATTCCTGAAACCACCAGAGAGGTTGTTGCGATTTGATGGATTGCAGTTACGCATTAGTGGGCGTAACCTCCACCACGAGGAAGGGCTGCATCCTGCCACATTGCAGCCTTAACCACCATCACCCACAGGTGGACGCCATTTTCATAACAAATTTTATAAACAAACCTCTAAACGGTTAGTTAAAAGATCAGACGATTGGGATGATCTGGAGCATCCACTTGGCGGGATTTGCAGGATCTTGATGATCCGCTCAAGCAAGTCCATCCCCAAAATACCATTGAATAACGCCTATCGGCGTAATTATATATAGCTTCAAAGTAAACCAAATACATATGTAAGTTACTTAATGTTTGTATAAGGTAAAAAAATTTCTTTTCTTAATTAATGAAAGCAAATTGTTCAATTTCTGTTCAGATCAAATTCTAAGTGTTCCATTCAGTTATGTTTTAAGTATTTGTTTGAATTTCATCTTTGTTTATGTTTTCAAAGTAAACCAAATACATATGTAAGTTACTTAATGTTTGTATAAGGTAAAAAAAATTCTTTTCTTAATTAATGAAAGGAGATTGTTCAATTTCTGTTCAGATCAAATTCTAAGTGTTCCATTCAGTTATGTTTTAAGTATTTGTTTGAATTTCATCTTTGTTTATGTTTGAACTGCTAGTTTTTATAGCGTTTTCCACCGTGTATGTTTTCACTCTGTACATACAAATTTACAAATTTACACATTACACATTATCATGCTAGTAGAGATAAATAAAAACGTGTTTTGTTTTCCCCGGTCAGCAGTTTTCTTTGTTGTGTCTTTCAGGGTTAGTCGGGGCATTTAATCTCAACATAATGGACCCTCGGCTATTGACAATGCGGATCCTCGGGTGACGACGACAACGGATCTCTACAGGTGAGATTTGACATGGACATCTAGATGTAAGTGGTGCCACAAGACAACCGGCAGCAGGAAGCGGTTTCGATGGAAGAAAACAGGGCTTTTTGGTTTGCCCATATCCCACTCCATAAATCCGCTCACAGTTTAAGGTGCAGATCAATCAGCTTGTCATTTCGTGGTCACTGATGGCTGGCGAGCGGCAGAGCACGCCATACCGGATCTCAAGCAATTCAGATCTAATGGTACCTGTTGGAGTCCAAGCTGCCCATGCACCTCAATGTTTGTTGATCGCTATAAACTTTATAATAAAGACATCCAGAAATAACATAAAATATTAGAAAATTTGTTTGAACATACGATTTACACGGAGGTATTTGATTTCGAACAAGGTTGTCAGACTAAGGGAAATCCAAACACGTGGAGTCAATAATCTGTTTGTCAATAGAAGCTTCAGAACAAGGAACTTTAGGTAGCCATCTTTTCTGATAATTCATTTAGAACGTTTATTCCTAGTTTATTCAAAGCCGCAGAAGCGGAAACTAGAAATAAGAAATTGCACCGATGACATCAGAGCACCTGAAATATTATCCACAAACAAGAACATCAGAAATGGCAAACTGAAATAGTAGAGGTGTACACGCAAGCTTCGGATAAGCGAATGAGAAAGATTGGAATGGTCTCATGAAATGGATAGTTTACCAGTTTAGTTTTCCGCCTCAGCAATCCGTCACAGTTGAATTGTTAGGCTTTCATTAGGTAGATCTCAATTTTGGATCATATAATCACATTTTCCTTCCCTTCTGGTATGCCGCCTAAATACGTAAGCTTTACGATTGTCTTAGTCCTCCTGCATCTATAAATATGTTTAGATAATACCCATTCTTCCATGTCTCTCTTCCTATCCAAAGCATTAGCTTAATGCTCGCATTCATCTTCAGAATTTGGAGAAATCGATATCATAAATGCGAGCAAATTCCGGATATTATTAACTTCGTCATTTCAATTCAATTCTACAATGATTGAATTCGTCGTTGCTCTGTACTGTATCGGCCTGCTTTTTGTCCCGTCCAGCGTTAGCGCTCAAACAGCTGTGAAGCCTGGTTCATGGAAGCTTGTGGTTGCCAATGGAGGTGTCTCTGCCATGCATATGACCACAACCTTCAAAAATACAGTGGTCATGTTTGATCGCACGGACTTCGGTCCTTCACAACTGCGTCTCCCAAATCGACGTTGCAGAGATGATCCAAATGATGAAGCGCTCACTCACGACTGCTGGGCTCACTCCATTGAATACAACATCGCTACCAACAATCTGAGGCCGTTAATGGTCATGACTGATACGTGGTGTTCATCTGGAGCCTTTGCGTCTAACGGTACTTTGGTTAGCACTGGTGGATTCAACGATGGAGCTAAGGCTGTTCGTTCATTTGTACCCTGTGCTAATTCTGCATGCGATTGGAATGAAGCTGGCTCTAATCGACTGAAAGAGAATCGATGGTATGCTTCCAATCAGATCCTTCCTGACAATAGAATTATTGTTGTGGGAGGCCGGCGGGCTTTTTCCTACGAGTTCGTGGCCGGAGGGCAATCTTATTCGTTGCCGTTTCTTTCACAGACAAATACTCGCGATGTGGAGAACAATCTCTATCCTTTTCTTCATCTCTCCTCCGACGGAAATCTCTTTATCTTTGCCAACAAGGATTCCATCTTATTTGATTACAGAAAAAATAGGGTGAAAAAGACCTTTCCCACGATGCCAGGTGGACCCAGAAATTACCCCTCCTCTGGTTCATCTGCTATGCTTCCGCTATCGGCGTCTGACGGATTTAAGAGGATAGAAATTCTGATCTGTGGTGGTGCTCCTGACAGCGGTTACACCTCGGCAAATGCTGGGAATTTCTTAAACGCTCTTCGAAGCTGTGGAAGAATTGTTATTACAGATCGCAACCCTGTTTGGGCAATGGAGAATATGCCTGCACCCAGGGTTATGGGAGATATGCTCATCCTTCCCAACGGTGAGATTCTGATAATCAATGGAGCCCAGAAAGGGACGGCAGGTTGGGAACTTGCAACGAATCCGGCTCTTGCTCCGTATTTATACAGACCTAATGCATTGGCAGGGCAGCGATTTACAGTACTGGCAGCCTCCACCATTCCGAGGATGTATCATTCGACTGCAAACGTATTGCCTGATGGGAGGATTTTCGTGGGAGGTTCGAACCCTCACGTTGGTTACGTTTTCTCTGGAACCAGGTTTCCAACCGAACTTCGTCTTGAAGCATACAGCCCTTATTACTTGGACGAATCCTACAGCACCTCGAGGCCTACTATCGTTTCCCTATCTAAAGATTCTGTTACCTATGGAGCAAGGTTCACGGTTCAATTCACTGTTTCAAATTATGATGCCCACAATATTGAGTTCAACATTTACAGTCCATCTTTCACAACTCATGCATACTCCATGAATCAGAGGCTGCTGATGCTTGCCTCAACAAGCCCAAAGCGAGTAAGAGGAGTATATATCGCTGTAGTTACAGCTCCTCCAAGCTCTGTTGCAGCACCGCCCGGATACTACACGCTGTTCGTGGTCAACAACGGAATTCCCAGCGTGGCCAAATGGATTCATTTGTCTTGACCAAGATATTTAGAGAACGTTATATAATGTATATTTGTCTGTCTCATAGTCCAAAAGGAAACATTAAAGCTTGAACTTGCAGTATAGCGACCATTTAATCGTTTGAATTGTTCTTTCTTCTAATAAAACAAGTCACCCAAGTGACATAAGCAGCGAGCTTGTATTTCAAAATGGTTTATTATTGACTTTGAATTGTAAACATTTATACCTTATTGGTCCCGACTCCCAGTCTAAGTCCAAGGTATTATTGCAATGAGTTTTCATTCCATTAACGAGGATACTATCGATACTATTGCAATGAGTTTTTGTTTACTTTGAATTAGATTTTTTAGATTTTTTTATATGTTTTTAATATAAAAATAAAATCATTTTGTTGTGATCTTATTGTACAATAAGTTTGATCTCCTATGACAAGCTTTGCTTCTTCTAAAATTAATAATTAATGTAAGTTTGAGAATTGTCATAGCTCTATTGGTCAATATGCATAGCAACATACTTTATTTTTCAACAACATACTTTATTTTTCATTCTCTAATGTATTTGAGAAAATTTGAGAAAATTACATTAGATACTCGCAAATAATTTTCTTGTTTCCTAAGTTTTAACTATAACATTTTTTAAACTATCACTAAGAACGTGCCAAAGAAATTCGACTTAATTCATGACAATTTAATGTACTTAATGGTGCCATAGTTTCACTCGATTCACTGCACTTCATACTACATAGTCACCAATTCACCACCTCACCCTCTTCCAAGACCGCCTTCTAGAGCCTTCTTTGCTTTGTGCAAGGATTGCCTTTGTTTACATGCCTTATGTTTACCTACTCCCACATGAAGATTTTCACATTGTTTTATATCTTCAACTAATTTCTCAAAGGATTTCACGTAACCGGGTTTTCATATTTTCAATAATAGGAGTTTAATATGGTTAGGAATAATACTAAATTGATATAGTCGTGCAACGTAGTTACTTACTTATTGTAAGTAGAATGATTTACTGTGTTGGGCACTTGCATAACAATAAACTTGATATGCATAGTAGTAAAACTGTTTCATGCTCACCACTTACATAGCAATAAACTTGATATAGTATATGCGCTGCCTTAACCATGTATTCCTTCTCCCTACCATGATATGATAATCTGTCAGTAGCACACAACACCAACTGAACAATGAACTATAGCAATAAATATAGTGTTTCATTGTTTACACATGGTTGCATATACTGAAATTTGTATATTTTAAGTACCTAAGAGAAACTAGGGCAAGTGCTACCAATTCATCACTAGGTGATTTCAAAACCATGGTATCTCAAATCTTGATTTATTGTAATTCATGCTGAGGTCTCTTAGTTAGCCAATGCAAATTTTATGTTTCTGCTTCCCTATACTATAGATGGCTCTAGATCCAAGGTGGAGAATTCATTTGGATCAAACTCGTTGACAATGATCAAAATCCTTTAATTTAAAACTCCTCATCTTACCTAAATATCCATACAAAATATGAATGAATAAAACCATATCTAGGACAAATTGCTTTTTAATTAGTCTTCAACATACAAGAAGTTAACCTGCAAATTGCAATGAGAACTTATATAAAACAAAACCAATAATGTGATAGATTAGTACATAAAAATGAGAGGAAAACAGGGCTCTACTATGATGTACCCAAATCGAAATCTAGGCACACCAACCCAAAGGGGACAAGGGAGACACTAAAGTGATGAACAAAACCATGGGATATTCAAGAGCAGGAATGATTAGTGAGGGAACATACTATGTTTTTGCAGAGTATGTAAACTGCAAAATTGATCCACTTAGTAGTTAGCATGTTTGTCGAATTCGATAGGTTCAACATCGACTTCGATGAATCCAAACCTCGACAGATTTTGCTTCTCGACATGCAACGTCAACTTCAGCATCTCGACACGACTACGACATAATGTCTCTCTGTCTTCCAGTCGTCTCTAACAGTTGAACTTTTGAACTGTTCTAACTTCTTTGTAACTGAACATAATGGGTAATCACCCAAGCGTCTCATCATTCTACTTAAGCATGTACACTATTGTAATATACTAGCAATCAAGCAAGCAATCGATAAGAGAACTTATTGTGCATCACATAATAGTAATCGAATAGCAAAGATTCGTTCGAATTCTTGCATTTTTTATGTGCGTATACTTTATGTCTATGTAGTGTATTTCTTGCTTTGCTTCTTCTTTATATGTTTCCACCATAATAGTGCTCGATTCATTCAATCGAATTGTTGTCCCCTAACGTGCACCTAGCACCCAGATCATTGGTATCGAAGCAAGATTCAGAGCTTAAGTTGTGTAGACACATCTATTGAAGTTACCTGACTTATGCATGTTCAAATACACTCGCAATATAAGCATACACTACCTTCGACTTCAAAGAAGATGACTGAAGAAATAGACAATAGACATGCAACTGACAAGATATAACAACTCATAGAAAAATCACTCGCTCGCTAGCGAACCGAAATGTTCGCCCAATTCAACGAGATTCTCATGCGATTCACTTTGACATCCGAAGAATCCTCGACGAGACCTCACTCCGATAAAATCATCCCCTTTAAAGTGAAAATGAATCTAGACATACTGAATATTGAAGGAAAGATTGATGCAGAATCCATCGATAATTGGGTACAACAACTTGAATCCTACTACTCCATGAATCAACTCTCTGAAGCTGAAAAGATCACCATTGCATCCTTAAATATGTCAACCTCTGTGCATTGCTGGTGGGAGAATCTATCAACAAATATGGAGCGAAAAGGATACCCCATAGACACATGAGAGAAATTTGTCGTGTACATCTAAAAGGAGTTCTACCCACCCAAATACATTGAACAACAATATAAGAAGTGGCAATAGCTAAGGCAATTGAAAGACCAGTCTGTGCAGAGCTACACGATGGGTTATATCGACTCCTCGCTAGAATTGACGTCCAAGAAGAAGCTGATAAATAGCTTATCTTGAAGTATGTTAGCAGATTATCCCCATACATTCAGCAAGAAATGGATTTTCTGACTGCTAGTACGCTTGCAGATGCATTCCACTATGACAACAAGCTTGAAGCTAAACAAAAGGGAAAAGCATGTTTCGTGACCAAGACAATAGGTTAAACATCCAACAAGAAGTCACCAACCGACTTTGACAAGTCAAGACACCCTTCTTAGCTGACTCTGCCAAAGCGATACCATCACAAGAAGCAATTTCAGAAAGAAAAAAAGGTAACATAGAAAGCATCCCCCTCCTGGGAAATAGTGTGATTATCACAATTCATCATGGCATGATACGTTAGAATGCAAAGCTCGAAAGACATTTTTGGAAAAATTGTTTACATCTGACTTCTCCGATAAGTCCCTGGTAGAATTTGACCCAGATGCATCGACCCTTTTGGATAAAACATCGACCACTCCAACAACCTCGACTTTCATCGACGAGGAGGAACAAGAATGCTTGTTCCATAGACATATATGGGTTCAGAAAAAACCATTACATCTGATTGTGGACAATGGTAGCTAGAAGAACATCATTTTTGAAGATCTTGTGAAGAAAATTGGTCTTGTCACCACTTCACATCCTCAACCTTACAATATCAGTTGGATAAAGGATGGACATGAACTAATGATCACCCGACAATGTAGACTCACCTACTTCATTAAGCCTTTTGAAGATGAAGTACTCAGTGACGTTGCACCGCTTTCCATAGCTGATGCCCTGTTTGGGAAACTTTACCTATGGGTTCGACATGGAAGTTATCAGTCATGGCCTTAGAAGGTGATTGTCAAAATTCAGAATCAATGGTATGGCATAGCAGAGTGAAAACCTACATCAACGGTTGCTATGATATTTCCCAAACAAAAAATGAAGCTTATCAACCATGCTCAGAAATTCACATTGATTATGATAAAGCCTCAACATTGAAGGAAGACTGCAATAACAAATCGACTCACCGACCAACGCAACTCCTGACAACAACAATAAATCGACCATATCCTTAATGAATATCGGAACGTATTTTAAGAGCCATATAGAGTACCTCTACATTTCCAAGTAAATCACTCCATCAAACTTGTTCCTGGTTCTTCATTACCTAACACATCTATTTACAGAAGATCCATCATCAAGAATCAAGAGATCCACAGACAAATCCAAAGGTCACATCCAACCCAGCTCCTCTCCTTGTTGAAGTCTAGTCGTCGTCGTTTCGAAGAAACATGGGACTTGGAGCATGTGCATCAATTATCAAGCTCTCAACAAAATTTCAGTAAAGAATAGATACCCTCATCCAAGGATAGACGAACTCATCGACTGTTTGAAAGGTGCTAAATTATTTATTAAGCTTGAACTCAAGTCGGGATACCATCATATTCCTATGGAGTCCATCAATGTATGGAAAAATGCTTTCAAAACCAAGGAATGATCATTTGAATGGTTAGTCATGAATTTCAGCATAACCAATGCACCTGCAACCTTCATGTGATATATGGATGACCTTCTACGACCTTTCATCAGCAAGTGTGTCATTTTTTATCTCGATGATATCTTGATTTTTAGTCGGTTATGGGAAGAACATGTCAAACAACTTCGACAAGTCTTTGACACTCTCCAACAACATCGACTATATATGAACATGGACAAACACTCATTTGCGGTGAACAACATCAAATATTTGGGGTATGTAATTGATCTATAGGAATTCACATCGACCCAGATAAAGTACAGATCCTCAAATATTGTCCCATTCCTCAAAACATTCTTGAACTAAGAAGTTTTCTTGTTTTGGAGAATTTATATCGATTGTTCATACTCGGATTCAGTCACATAGCCTGGCCCTTGAATCAATTGACTAAGGGAAATGAGAAAACTATCTTCAAATGGACACCAACACAACAAAAAGCATTTGGGTAGGTCAAACATCATATTTTTACTACACCAGTACTTGTGTTTCTTGATTTGCATCAACATTTCGATATTGAGATGGACGCATCAGACTATGCTTTAGGTGCAGTGATCACTCAGTCTGGTCACCTAGTCACTTTTGATTCTGAAACTTCCAACGAAACTATTAGAAGGTATTCAACCTTTGAAAAAGAAATGTATGGGATTGTGCAAGCCCTTAAGCAATGGAAACATTACATCCTTGGGAAGGAAACAATCATCCTTACTAACCATAATCCTTTACAGTTCGCCCTGTCCCAATTGAAACTACAAACAACTCAACAACTCAAGTGGATTAATTGCATGCAACAATTTTAGTTGGTAACTAAGTATCAGAAAGGTAAAGCCAATTCCACCACCGATTGTCTCAGCTGACCACCCATTACTCTACTTTCTACATTGATGAGTATGCAGGGCTACGAAACCACCACTTGGTTACAATTGTATTTGGCAGACTGCAACTTCTCCGCAATTTATAGACAGCTTCAAACCGACACCTTTTCTACAACCAACTACTTCCTAAACGACACCTTACTTATATACAAGCTAGTGTGGGAATATAATAAACGCACTCAATACTTAGGATAAAATATTTAATCATTATTTGATTAATTTCCTACCCACTAGCCTAGATAGTTGGCATCCACTTGCACTACAAAGTCAACACTTTCCATTGATACCCCATGAATGCTTTAATTCTGATTGTGGGTTGATCTTAACCACTTTATTGACTCCCAGAATTAGTAATTGTGCTTTCATGTAGATTCTTCTTTATTCTACTTTTATCCGTCTTTTCTATGGATAAGGTAAAGCTAGTTAACTAGTTAACTGTTATCTTTTGTTGCTAACCCATCCTCCATGATTTTCTCTCCATATTCCAGGATTATCATGTTTTTCCATCACTCTTGACAACTCACTCATGTTTTTACTAATTCGTCAGGTCCTTGACTGATTTGGGAAGTTCTTTAGCCACCTATGGGGGTTTATCATAATTGGTAAGTCTAATTTATGAGCTAGCAATGAGTTGTCTTCCATAAACTCAAATCTCCTTTATAAGTATGTATTATCATTGTAATAATATCAATTATCATTCATTAATGTGTGTCAGTATTCCTCGTCTTCTCTCCTTATGCTAATTCTCTACAATTCCCAACGAGGTTAATTATGTGCTTAGATTCTTAGCTTGTTTATAGAATTCTTGCTGACATCGAGGATTCATAATTCTAACATGGTATCAGAGCTCAGGATATCAAATATCTAACATGGTATCAGATCTTTGGGAGCTCATCAATTAATTCTCATTTTTAGATTTGCAAGTTTATTTGCAGGTGAAACAACTTCTGTATGGATTTGAAAGATCCACTACTATCTCCTTTCAACTATATGATTGGAAGCCAAAGATGAGCACATACTTGAAGAGGAAATGTGTCTTTGGTGTCTCCATTGGTGTATTGAGCGAACCTAAGTCTTATGAAGAGAATATTGTCTGGCTGAATAATTGTGATAGAGATTATAGAATTATATGTTTGGGAATGTCTCCAAACATACATCATCTCATAGATTCTGTTGAGTATCCATTTCTGATTTGGAACAATTTCGACAAAGATTTTTGGCGTGCAGGAAGAAAAAGATGAAGCATGGACCAAACCGAGCATGTCCTCAATTTATTTGTCTCAGTATGTCTTGGCCTCTACATTCTCTGATGAAGTTATTCTTGAAGAAGAAATCTCTCATATAGTTCTTGTTGTTGCTACCCTCTTTGATTCTAATGCTTCCTCCTTCAATGATGAAGAAAATATTGAAGAGCAATCTTTTTTTGTGTCTCTTGAAGATACTTACGATGAAAAATAAGTGACAGATGGAGTTTATATTGTTATTGATTCACTCACACATTCATTGTTCTCTATGTCTTCTATCATAGATTATGAGATCTATGTGCCAGATACTTCACACTTTGTGCATACCTCTCTCATTGATGGTGCACAACCCAATTAATTTCATGATGTTTTCTTAGCCATATCAAGTCCAATTAGTCCCTTTCCACTTACCATACTTTATCTCATGTTCTTTTTCATCTCCTTCTTTGTTCTTGTCATCAATCCTCAGAGCCTCTTTGAATATTTTGAACATGTCCTTTCTTCCTCCTTTCATACTTCTACTATAAAGGATTCATTATTGTTGTATTCCCATGAGTCTATTGAAATCCTTATATGCGATATTTTGGATTCTTTGGAAGATATATCAACCCTTGGAGCTCTTGCATTCACACTCCTTGATCTTATCTCCTCTCCCAGTTCCTACATGATCACTTGTGCATATCCTCTTTGTGTAAATGAAGTTGGAGACCTCATACATTCCCTTGGACTCTTATTTCACCTATTTGGAGTTGCTTTCATATCTATTGGTTCAAACTTCAAGTCATTACACCATCTTGGAGCTGATTACAACTTGCAAGAGCTTTCACATCATTGGATCTTAGTTGTTCTACATGGTCCCAGTTACCATCCTGTAGCTATTCTTGATCCAGGTGAGCATATTTCTCTTCTTCCCAAGAAGAAGATTCCTCTAGACATTAGCATTTAGTTTGGAGCAGCATCAGCATCAGTTCAAAAATTTTGGTTTTCCTCTCAATACTTAGGATAAAACATTTAATCCTTATTTGATTAATTTCCTACCCACTAGCCTAGATGGTTGGCATCCACTTGCTCTACAAAGTCAACACTTTCCATCTATACCCCAATTCTTTAATTCTGATTCTGGGTTGATCTTAACCAATTTATTGACTCTTGGAATTAGTAACTGTGCTTTCCTGCAGATTCTTCCTTATTCTACTTTTATCCAGCTTTTCTCTGGATAAGGTAAAGCTAGTTAACTAGGAAACTGGAAATTAGCTTGTCAGGATTGAGACTAGGCTTGGCATGCTCGACATTGCTTGGGATAATTTTTCTTTTATAGATCTTGAATATTTTTCTTCAATCAATGATTGCATCTAAAAGGCCCCTCAACTTTGTGCACTCATCCCTCAGTCTTGTTGGAAATCTTTAAAAAATCTTAGAATCCCGTATATTAGCTATATAAATTGCATAAGTTGGGTGCCATGGAGGTATTCGAGGGTGCATCTTTAAAAAATCTTAGAATCACATATATTAGCTATAGAAATTGCATAAGTTGGATGCGATGGAGGTACTTGAAAGTGCTAAATCTATTTATGAATTATGACCAAAATTCACTATGTAAAGTTTAAAAAGTAGAATAATCAAAGACTCAATGGTTCATAACAATCTATTCTTGCTACACTATTCTCCCTATGTTAATCATGCTACTACTATGTAGGATTACATCTTCAAAAATTGAGGATCTAGGTTCTCTCCTATGAGATTCATGGGTGACCTTGCTTTGATACCAAAATAAAAATCAAATTCATAATTACTCACATAATTTTGACACTAGATTGTTTTAACCACACCATACTTGTTTTATTATTACTAGGGAATACATATATAGGAAAATAGATGAACTTTCTAGATCCTAAAATGATGGTTCTAAATCTCTAAAAATAGCTAATACAACCTATAAATCTCTAAAAATAACTAATACAACCTAAAAACAAATAAATAACTAATACAACGTAATACAACGTAAAAACAAATAGAACCGAATTCCAACAATAAACTATTATAATTCCAATGAGAACCAATTACCAACTCCTTTCTACATTAATTCTGACAACAATAACAAGTAAAAGTTTTTTCACTTAACACTTCTATAAAAAAATCCATATTAAATATTTTAATTTTAAATTTTATGTTTTAAATATAAAAGTCTATATTAAATGTTTTAATTTTAATTTTTATATTTTAAAAATAAAACTATAATTTGAGCATTTATATTTCATCAATAATAATTTTTTGACTAATTAAAAAATGAAACACTTAATTTTAAAAAGTTTATTTTTTATTTTAATATATTGGTTTTTTAATATTGAAAAATTTACAAATAAAACATATTTAATGAATTAATGTAATTATCTCATAGACATTTTTATTTGAGATTTAGAGTGGACCAAGGCTAATGCTTTTTCATCTACGTAAGAGGATTAGAGGATTAGACAAATGAAGTGTGGAGATTGATTTTATGGCAGTCCTTCAAAATTCTAAATAAACAATTATGAAAAAGGAATATAAAAATAATTGATGAATGGATCACTGGTAGCAATGCAAGAATAACTCAGAGCTAATGAATGGATAACAACACTTCATGGCATATAGTTAGAAAAATGTGAGATAATATAAAAAATAATTAATAGTTAATAGATGGATAACATGAACAATATCCGTGATGACATGTAGGAAGGCATGAATAACTCATGCCTTCCTACATGAGTGATAACAGTTAAACTCATTTAACTAGAAGAATATGAGGAATAATTATTTTTTTCCAAACAGTCTTCCATTCCATAACTATCTCTTAACCATTTGATCCCTATTCACATGATCTAACCACAAACTATGTAGGTGTGCTAGTTTAAAAAAATTGTAATTAAACATTAATAAGTAGTATAGTCTTTTTATAATAATAACACTATTTTTCAATAAATATATATAAATATAACACTATTTTTCAATAAATATATATAAATATAAGAATATTTTATAAGTACAAATTTTATACAGAATCTGCACGACCGCATTAGATATTAATGGATCCGTGAAACTCGAAGTCTGGATCGGGAAAGTTGGAGATGGAAAGTAATTTCTGTATAGTCAGATGCTTTCACGCCGACGATGATAAAGCTGCTACATCCAGTCACGGTTTAACGTGAAGATCAGTCAGCTGGTCACACATCGCCCGTTGTGATCATTGATGGCCAACTATAAACTTCATAACTCCCGGAAATAGCAAACCATAAACACAAGAAAAGTTGTTCGAACATACGATTTCAATGTTTTGGTTAAAAAAAACATGAAGGAATTTGTTTATTAAGCAATGATGTCTGAGGGCAATCCGAACGGAATATTCTACCTGTCAATAGATCAAGAACCAGAATCTAAAACGTTAGAATTCATTTAGAACGTCTATTCTTTGGAGTTCTCCCTCTTATATAAGCTGAGACTTCTTCAGAATTTCTAGAAAATGATATCATGCCTGTGAGCGAATTCCGATGGTACTAACTTCATAAATTAAATTCAACTCTACAATGATTAAATCCGTTGTTGCTTTGTGTATCGGCCTGCTTTTTGTCCTGTCCAGCGTTAGCACTCAGACCGCTGTGAAGCCTGGTTCATGGGAGCTTGTGGTTGCCAATGGAGGTGTCTCCGCCATGCATATGACCACAACCTTTCAAAATACAGTGCTCATGTTTGATCGCACGGACTTCGGTCCTTCGCAACTGCGCCTCCCAAATGGACGTTGCAGAGACGATCCAAATGATACAGCACTCACCCACGACTGCTCGGCTCACTCCATTGAATACAACATCGCTACCAACAATGTCAGGCCGTTGATGGTCATGACTGATACCTGGTGTTCATCTGGAGCCTTTGTGTCTAACGGTACTTTGGTTAGCACCGGTGGATTCAACGATGGAGGTGAGTCTGTTCGTTCTTTTGTACCTTGTGCTAATTCTGCATGCGATTGGAATGAAGCTGGATCTAACGGACTTAAGAAAAATCGATGGTATGCTTCCAATCAGATCCTTCCTGACAATAGAATTATTGTTGTGGGAGGCAGGCAAGCTTTCTCCTATGAATTCGTGCCGGGAGGGCAATCATATTCGTTGCCGTTTCTTTCACAGACAAATACTCCCAATGTGGAGAACAATCTCTATCCTTTTCTTCATCTCTCCTCCGATGGAAATCTCTTCATCTTCGCCAACAAGGATTCCATCTTATTTGATTACAGAAAAAATAGTGTGGTCAAGACCTTTCCCACGATGCCAGGTGGACCCAGAAACTACCCCTCTTCTGGTTCATCTGCTGTGCTGCCACTATCGGCATCTGATGGATTTCAGAGAATAGAAATTCTCATCTGTGGTGGTGCTCCTGACAGCAGTTACACCTCAGCAAAAACTGGGAATTTCGTAAACGCTCTTCAAAGCTGTGGAAGAATTGTTATTACAGATCCCAACCCTGTTTGGGCAATGGAGAATATGCCTGCACCCAGGGTTATGGGAGATATGCTCATCCTTCCCAACGGTGAAATTCTCATTATCAATGGAGCCGAGAAAGGGACAGCAGGTTGGGAACTTGCAACGAATCCGGCTCTTGCGCCCTATTTATACAGGCCTAATGCATTGGCAGGGCAGCGATTTACAGTACTGGCAGCCACCACTATTCCCAGAATGTATCATTCGACTGCAAACGTATTACCTGATGGGAGGATTCTTGTGGGAGGCTCGAACCCTCACGTTGGTTACGTATTCTCTGGAACGACGTTTCCAACCGAGCTTCGTCTGGAAGCATACAGCCCCTATTATTTGGATAGATCCTACAGCACCTCGAGGCCTACTATCGTTTCCTTATCTGATCAAGAATCTGTAACCTATGGGACAAGATTCACAGTTCAATTCACTGTTTCAAATTATGGTCCCAACAACAATATTCAGTTCAGCATTTACAGTCCATCCTTCACAACTCATGCTTATTCCATGAATCAGAGGCTACTCATGCTTGACTCAACGAGCCCGAAGATAGTAAAACGAATATATATTAGTGTAGTTACAGCCCCTCTAAGCTCCGTTGCAGCACCGCCCGGATACTACACGCTATTCGTGGTCAATAATGGAATTCCAAGCGTGGCCAAGTGGATTCACTTGTCTTGACCAAGATACTCGGTACATAAATTTAATATTAGTAGCGAACATTTAATATTTTGAATTTAAAACAAGTAATATCAAGCTCCGAGGCTGGTTTTTTCAGATTTCTACGTTTTGAAATGGTTTTACAAATTTAAATTAATTTTTTTTAGAAGATTTTAAGAAATTCTAACAATTTATTTTTACAAATAAATGTAGTTATTAATTTTATTTTATTTTTTAAAATTTAAATATTTATTTTTTAATTAAATTCCAGTGGTATTTATGATCATAATAATTTTTTAAAAATAAATTTATGCACCATTTAAAAAATATAATACAATGATAAGACATTATTTAGTTTTTCAGTGAAAAGTGGCCATAATAGAGGTTGGCTGAGGGAGATTGTTATAGGTAATAAAGGATTGAGAGCAAGATTTGAATGGAGTCTCGTATGTGACTGAAACAGTCATAAATATTTCACCATATCACATTAAACTTAAAACTCGGTATGTTATTTTAAAGGCATTGAAGCATGATAAACTGACTAACTTAAAACTCGGTTTGTTATTTTAAAGGCATTGAAGCATGATAAACTGACTAACTTAAAACTCGGTTTGTTATTTTAAAGGCATTGAAGCATGATAAACTAACTTGTTGCGTGTGAAGGAGATAAATGATAAAATAAATGTGATTGAAAATTTATATACGAAGAAAAATATTTTAACGTTAATATTCGAAACAATATAAAGAAATCACAAAGACATGGATAATAAGTAAATAAAACATGAGGGGCATGAGGAGGGGGGAGGACAATTATTAGTCTCTATGAAACAAAAACAAAAGACTTGAATATGGGGAGGGACAATTAATAGTCTAAACAAAAACAAAAGACTCGAAGTATGCATGGGGTTGGGCAATGTAACTAAAAATAAAATAAAAGCTTTATAGTTATGGCAAGGATTTAAACAATAAAAAAGGAAAGGTATTTTGCAAGTCCAAGTTATTGGAGATTCTCAAAGTATCATCTCTTTACTGGTTGTTAGTTCTCTCGCCAAAGAAATTTGTTTAAAGAAAATTGTTTGCGGAATCCAAAAACTCGCCTCTAAATTCCAGCTTCTTTAATTTTTTCATGTTCATCGCGGGAATAATTCAGAGGCTGACTGCGCTGCCAACATGGCGGCATCCTTAACTCGGGGAACTCTTGTGCTGGATGATCACGTGGTGCTCTATGACCCACTTCCCTAGTGGAAGTCGAGTCACCTCCATGCTAGGTGTCAAATGCATGTCACACTTAGGCGTGGGAAGGGGCGCATGGCGATGGGACAGAACACGGACAAGTAGATGTCATGGTTTAAAGCTCGAGCATGCGAGCATATCTCACATGTTTGCTGCTCGAAGATTGAAGAAGAATGATTGTCTAATCAATGGTTTCAACTACACCATGCTTAACGATGGCAGGGAAAGGAATTATGTCATCATGGATTTCACAATTTGGCCACACGAGATGTGGCCTATTTCCTGGGATTGCATTGGAGGAGAAGGATCACCCAACTCTCCAATTTCAGGAACCTCCCTCCTCCTACATCTTGATTTTGCTCCCTTGGCTCGTAGAGGGGGACAATTTACAGAAATTCGGCTTGCACTAAGGAGAACCCATTCTTCTCAAAGGGACATGATCTCTAGCTATAACACACCTAAAAATCGTACATAGAAAAAAAAAATTACATGTGTTATTTTTACATTTACTTTTGCAAAATTCTATGTTTAACTACTGTTGGTTCTAATATCTATTGTCCTGCTGCTTACGATGGGATTTCATTAGAGAAAATTTCAACTCAAAATGGGCCTTTTAACTCTATTTCAAATTCCATGTCATCATGTGTTAGCCAATGAAATTGCTTTAAATTTGAAATACCGTACAGGTCTTAAAAACTTTTTATTATAAATTTGGGGATAGGTAACATAAAAAAAATACTTTTTTTGTTTGTATTTTCGACATATCTCCCTGTGTTTTTACTCAAATTTCGATCGGGAGAGCTCGTTGGATGCGGAATTAAATTCCGCATCCAACGAGTACCCACTCATTATACTTTTGATGGACCCTGCTACCCCGGGGCCGCATTTCCAAACGCCTTTGTAAGTTGCTCTAACCCTGTTTCGAAACAGGTTCTCTGTTTGTTTTTACATTTTTTTTAATTAAAGTAAACTCATGTTGATCCCCTCTCACTTGGTTGCAGTTTTTGTTTAGGTGAGACTTAATGGGGCCGCAATGAAAAGATGAGTGGTTTGTTCTTTTAAGTTTAAGCTAGCCATTGATTGTATTGGAAACCCCTTTCGGGTTGTGCCGGTTTAAAGCCATAACTTGGCATTGTAATGAAATGAATTATTTTCATTTTTGTTTAACCCCTGGTAGGGTTTTGAGGTGCCCTTGATGGGTCTTATTCCTGTATAGTTTTGCGATATAGTTTTGGTTTTGATAAATAAAGTGGAAGCTATTAATAATGGTCTTATAACCATTCTATAAGCATATATATATTGTGATATATCTTTTCGATAGATTAAAGCATTGGGAGCCGACCTTGGCTGATTTTTAACCAATGCAGTCTTGTAAACGGTTGTATGTAATTATTTATGTGGATTCAAAACCCTCAGCTTCCATCTTATATGATCTTACAGCCCGGGAAGAAAGAATTTCTTTCATTTTTAAATCTCTATATATAATATAATAGATGTTGTTGATGTGTTGCGATGATATATTGTAGAATAAATTACGGTCGTTTAAACTTTTCCTTAAGCTAGTTAAGATGTAATTTCTATAGATTCTTTCATAGTGTATGAATCGTTGGTGGCAGGAATAGTGGTGGCAATTTTGGCATGGACTTACAACCATCTTATGTGTGTTTTATTCCTATGATTCTGAACTAGTTATTTTAATTTTTAAGTGTTTAAACCGAAATAGTTACAGGACTCGATCTTGCGATCTCTATAAGTGATGAGATCTAACGTATTATTATTTGTTAGAGGCTCTGCCTCCATAATGTAGAGTATTAAATGGGTTGCACCTTTACTTTAAATGTTGTGAGTGCTAGGAGGTTATATCGAACTGTATTAATCATAACTTATATCGGTGGCCACAATGTGGGCTTACCTATGATAATGATTTCATGTCATGATGCTAGATATGATATCTAGTTTATCAGTTAATTTGTAGATTCAAATTAAATTGTTCTTTTATTATCTAATCCTGCTAGTGGATGTTAAAAGGATCCTCGATCCATTAATTTATATTTTCTTTAGTATTCTTTATTTGTATTTAGACGAACGAACCTAGCGGTCGTCATTAACCTTCTTCTTCACTTTGGATAGTAAATAAAGACTTGAAGGGATTCGATTGTGTGACCTCTATATTGTATTGTAAACTAGTGTATGGGATCGAGGCTCTCGTCGTTCTGTAGTTATTATGAAGGAAAATATCACACGATTCCTATAATTGTTTACTTATTGGACTTTCGATAGTAACATTGCTTGCTCCTATGTAAAACCTATTTGTCACTTAATACTTTAGCTTAGTTGTTTTATAGATTATAATACTATTATTATTATTTTAAATGAACCATATCTATACTTATGCTAAACATTACAGATCTATATAATAATAACATTATAATCGGATACTATCGATTTGTGTAAGGAATTTGGATGAAAGATAAGTAAATGGATTTCATTTTCTTAGATGGAAAGGAAATGCATATCTATACTTATAAACATAAATTGTAATTCCAGTCGCTAATTTCCTTTCAATATGTAGAGTAAGAAAAATATCTAGGAAAACAATGAAACTAGGAAATTACTGTGCTTATTAGAATTAAATGATTTCACTCCATTATGTGCAAGATACAAGTATAACAACAATAGATTAATAAAAAACAATTAGAATTAATCTACTACAGATCTAGGAATTAAATATATTCTATAGCATTAAAAATATAAAATATAAACCTAGCACCAACGCTGGGAAAACAAGAATGGAGATGTTTTTCCTCCCAACCAACTCCCAGAGCAACCAAGTTACTTGCTCCAGAACCCCCGAGTCTACTTGTTGAACCATAAGAGAAAAATATCAATGCGCCATCTCTTGCATTTCACATATGTTTAGTCCTCATTTAATGCTAGCCTCCTGCTGCTTATGGACATACTAATTGATAGTATTTTTCCTAGGACTTGGTCATTTATGAGCCTCCTACTCTTTAGCACTCAAATAGGAGTTGTGACCTGATTTTTGGGGATGATGCCTCTTGCATCCTGAGTTGCCACTCATTGTTTTTTATCACTTGTCTTTTTCCTCTTGTGGGTCAACAAACACTCTTCAACAACTATATCCACTCTTGTCTCCCTTCCGTGTATTTTATTAAATAAAATTGTTTTTATTGCAAAATGTTTTATCCTTGACTTTTCTATCAAAAATAATAAAAATAATAAAGAAAGTATTTTCCAACAAAATTAATAATTATTATTAATTATGGGGGTGTTACATACACCTCCCCTTAGAAGATAACACCATCCTCGGTGTTATAAATTTTGTTTCATTATTCCATTACATCTTCTTGGAACAAGTTTGGATATGCTTCCCGCATATTAATTTCTAGCTCCCAAGCAGCTTCTTCCGGACTAAGGGGCCTGTGCAAGAAGATGAGGGACCTTTTTGTGCACGTTAGATGCAATAGAAACTTGAAAAATCAGGCATCCCTCAACTTACTTGGATTTTTTGAGATACTTATGCAAAATATCTTGCATTGAGTAAAAACCATGAAATGTAGGAAATTGAATCACCTTTCCGAATATATAACTTTTATGTATTGAAACTTTGCATAGCTATGTCAAATTTAATTTTTCCTAACAGGCACTTTTTATTTTTCAGGGAAATTATAAGGTATATGTTTTTGTGGGTGCAGCCTTTGAGGGCCTAAATGATCGAATCAAGCTACAAAAATTGACATCCATGTAGAGAAACCATAGCACTAGTGCGGCATTATTTTTCAAAAATTAAATTAGTAATTTTATAATATTTTTATAATTGTCTAAGTGAGAAAACCTCGAAAATGGTACGTTTTTTGTGGGTGCAGCCTTTGAAGGTCTTAATGCAAAAATCATGAAATGGGGTTTTGATAGAATGTAGAGGTTAGTGTCTACTTGTGCAGCAAACAATTTTTGTTTGAAGTGATCAAGAATTGAAAAAGTTATAGGAGAAACACTAACAGTGTGTTTTTTGAGTTGAGGAGTGATGATAGAAGATAAATAAGAAAAAAATAGAAAAAAATTATGTTTTCTTGTTAAAATTTACATATTTAGAATCTGCAAAAAAAACCATATCTGTTTCTAAAATCTCATGAAAAATGGAGGTGTGCAACACAATCAGACGAATCGTTAAACACGAGCATATTGAAAATATGGATATAATGCTGAATTTGCCATGGTTTATCATACTCCAAGGCACAGGCATGTTAATCTGAAGCAAAGTACAAAGCAGACACATAGGAATAGGAATTCCACGAAAGCATGGGTGGAGGCTTGGCCTTATCATTTGGAGGGAATAAAAATTTGAATTTAACAATACGCGCGCGCGATTCAACGCTACAAAACGTGTGCGCTTTATATAAACACAAAACGTGCGCATGTTATGTTCATATAAATTGCGTGCGCGATATGCGAAACCAAAAAATAGCGCCAACATAATTTTGACATAATGCTTGGGATCATAATGCTTCTATTCTTCAAGTTGGTGTACATTCCACATATAACATAAGGTTTGTAGGTTCATTAATCTAAAATACATCAATTGGTATCACACAAATGATATAGAATGTGTGTGTATACTATTACTACTAGA
>LPNX011080109.1:0-47802 GCA_001517045.1 Pseudotsuga menziesii
GTTTTGAGGGCTTCTATCTAGCACATGAGTAAAAAATCAGGTTTTCATCGCCAAATTTGGCCAAAAAGTGTTACCCATCTTCATGGAATCACCCTTAATACAACCAAGGAAATAGGGGAAAACCTCTTGGGAAAAAACCCCCCTCAAAATAAGCAAGAATACAAATTTTGAATAAAAACTTATGAAATTTTTTACTTCCATTTGCATCACTATGCAGCAACAAATGCAGTATCTTGGTTCTTTTGTGCAGATGAACCTCTGAATCCAAACAAAATGCTTATGTCTAGAGGAATCTTCCTCTTTGGAAGAAGAATAATGTACTCAACTGAATCAGAAATATAAACAGCTGAACATTGAAAACTGGACCCATGTAGAGGAGTTGAAATCAATTGAAGAGAGAGCAAAAGTTCTTGAGAATTCAAACCATGTGAGGAACACCCAAGAATATGATATATGTCATCCTTGAACAGAAAACCATGAGTGGTAAAATCGGCCCCAAGTGTTAGAAGCAAGTCTAGGCGGATGCAGAATGTCTTCCCCTTTACTAGTTCTGTGAGGGGATGAGCATGTCACCAAAGGTAGAGAAGCCCTGGAACTTTGGAGAGCGAATTCTTGAGATCCATAATCTGATATTGATTCGGAAATAACCAATAATTCATAAAATATAATATCAACAAACTCATAAGAGAGAACTAACATCGAGTCCTCAACAACAAAATTTAGGGAGACTTGTGGTGATTGATTTGTCACACCAAAATTGATGAAACCAGTTACAAGCAATACTAAAAGCTCTTGAATCTTAAAACCTAAACCACATATTATCAGATCAGAAAATAAATCAGATCCAAAAAGGTTCATATCATATCCAAAATTGTGCTCCACCGAGATGGTAGATGCACAATTTTCTCCTTCAAAATTTTGATTTTTGATGCATGCAATCCTATAGGAACTTACTGGAAGATCTAGATTAATGAGAGTGAATGTATCACTCCTATATTATGATATTATTTCCATAATATCCATTGTATTACTTATATGCACACCGGCAACATTATTAGATATAGAGAAGTCAAATTCCTCTACCTTTTTTGAAACAGTCACCAGTAAACTATGCACAAAATTTAAGGAATCGCTGGAGAACTTTTGCAAAGAATAGGAGTGTTTTTCTTCAAAAACAGAGATTCGAATGTCTTCTTCTGGATCAGCCATGTGAGGAGATGCGATATCATAGATCTCATTCACTTCTGGAGCGGCAGGAGAAGGAGTCCCTCTAAGGAGACTTTCTTCAATTCGAATTGAATGTAAGGAAAATTTTGCTTCTTCTTCATCTTCAACCATTTGCTTTTCTGTAGGAGAGGGCATGAACTCATCATGCTAGATTTTATCTGAACCTCTCTCAACATCTGGTATTTTAAATTCATCTCTCATATGACTGCTAGGTCCTCCTGATAGAGGGAAAGTGATGAAGGATTTCCTGGAGGAAGCCATGTGGTTATGATGCTCCAAAATCTATCAAATAATCCTTCAATGGAGAGAGGCTTGCTTGCAAGCATGTCTCATCTTATTCAGTCTCTTCTTCATCATCAGACATCTCTACACCATGTGGAAGGGAAATATTGTTCTGTACACATAGATCTTTCATCTAATCGAGGGTCTTCTTCATGCATGAGTCTTCTAGATGAAAACCCCTCATACAATAGGGAAAATTTTTCTTTTCAAACTTCTTCTTTTTCTTAGAGACAGAGGCTCCTTCAGAAGTCTGATGATTCTATTTAGAATTTGAATCAGCTGCTTTAGGCTCCTTCTCCTTTGATTTCCCTTTGTCTTGCACTTTGCTAGAGTCAGTAACTAGGAGAGCCTGATCTTTGGAGGTCTTGATGACTCCCATTCGAATCAACTTTTCTTGTTTCTTGATTAAGGACTCGAAAAAGGAATCAAGTGAAGGAATTTTCCAACTTGGGAAGCTTTCCCGCTTTGAATGAAATATAGAAACAAATACCGAATACTCATAACCAAGTTTGCTGAGTATGGAGAGGACATTTTTCTCATCCTTCCTTTCTATTCCGCACTATCTGTATTGAAGTGTAAGAGACTTGAATTTAGTAAATAATTGCTCAATAGTCTCAAAACTACTGGGATGTAAGGCTTCCAGCTCATTCTCCAGGAGGTATCCCCAAAGCTCATCTTGTTTTCCAAACAAGTCTTCAAGCTTCTCCCAGGATTCTCTGGGTGTCCTCAAACCTTCAAGGTGGAAGAGGAGATCTCTAGATATATGAGTGCATAGATAATCGAAAACTTCATCACAACAGTTCATAACTTTGTTCTTTTCAATTGGTTGATGGGGCTCAACCTCCCTTCCAAGTATTATCTTGAGGTAGCCATGCTTGCACAAGGCCAACTGCATATCAATCCTCCAATCAAGATAATTGGAAGTTGTAAGGATCCGTGGTGTAGGAGATTGAGAATCCATAATTTTTCGGCTAAAAGATCACAAAACTTCACACAAGCTACGTAGCACCTGAAGTTTTCACTGCAAAACACTAAAAAATTCGAAGTATGTTAGAATCATGCTTTTCCTCTCGACATGAACATGTTTTCAGCGTCCATCACGTCCGCACCGCTAATCTAAATAAATTCAGAGTTAGCAAATCAAGATTGGGGACTTCTCTGGAAACCCAACTGCTTCTGATGTTCAATGGAGAGAAACAAACATGAAGCATTCCTAAGATGGCTCTGATACCATGTTAAAATTGTTGTGCCCTTTATATCTTCAAGCAATGAGTCCAAAATTATTATTGCGTAAAAGGAGAATGAAGATACACACTGAACAAAACAAACCACATAGGAAACGGATGAGAATAGCTCAGATAATTACAGTATCATTGTCATTGATTAAATCCGGTGTTACAATAGTTTACATAGGAAGAATTTGAATGCATTAGGGAGCAATTCGAATCTACCAACTGGATCTCATTGTACCTAACTGACTAGCTAACTCATGGTGTCTCAATCAATATCGGAGTCTAATAGATCAACTCCCAGATGTCTAACCAACTCATACAATCAGTAATAACTAGTTAACTCAGTGTAACTGAGGTGGTAGGTGGGAAAAGGCACCTACTCCACATGCAGCCATGCATAACTAGCGCTAGCTAACTGAAAGTAACTGGAAGCTAACTAAGACTAACTAGTTCCAACTCCAACTAATTGATGGAGGTTGGTGTCGGGACTCCCAGTGGCTCCTAAAATGTAGGGATTGGTCTAGGAGGAGCTCAAACTGATGCATACACATACAGTAAGTGGCAGTTAAACTCTAGCAGTGTTTCCCACACTCTAGTAACTAGTACATGTGGCCCCATTAGGCCAAGTGGACCCAATGGTACTAGTGGACCCAATTAATTAATTAAGGTTCATAAGTTAGGCTAAATAATCTAATAGACAATATGGTCAAGAGAGGATAAATAATCCTAACACATCCTCTAACATGATTATGTTAAATTTTGAGAATGACACTAAATAATACATATATATATTTTATGAGGTTATGCCACATGGTCATGACGAGTGCATTTATTTTTTTCAATGCATTATTATCAACCAAATTCTCACACATTCTAATTTAACAAGTATGCTTACAATATAATTATCTTTAGTATATATAATTGTTAAGATTTCTAAAATTACAATAAAGGCATAGCACGGATACTAGAAAAAGGTTATGATTCAAAGAAATTAAAAATATTGATAATTCACTTTGATTTAATAGCTTTCAAATATGCATGCTTCTTCCTTACTCAAATGTTCCACCCATGAATGATATGAATCATAACTTCAATGTGATTATATATATATATATATATATATATATATATATATATATATTAAAATATAAATGTCATATATGTTAGTATTCATGTATTCATTTGAAGACATTTTTCCAAATACATGCCACTATATACACATTGAATATGTGTAAAGCATGAAACAACTCCATCAAAATCAAAACCATTAAAAATCAATGTAGAAGCAACTTGTCCAACCTGCTTTACAAACTTTAAAACTAATATTCTTAACTTTCTTTGTAAACTTTCTAAAATACATGCAACTTGTTTTTTTATTATTATAAAGAAAAAAATGTATAAGATAGTTTTACATAAAAACTACCTCAATCTCAATTGATCTCAATGTGCTTTTGCACCTCAAACTAAATATCTCTCCCTCATGTTTATTACCACCTCAAACACAATTTCTCTCTCCCTTAATGTTATTATTGTGTTGAAAACTCCCTTAATGTTATTATGGTGTTGTTTTCATTCATGTTTTCATTCATATGATAAGAAAATGTTTATTAAGATGTTTCTATTTATTTAATAGAGTTTTTTTATGACAATTTCTTGAAAAATTGAATACATTTGTTTTATATAATTAAAAATCAAATAATATGTTAATGGTGATAATGATGTTTATGGTCCTTTGAAACTAATAAGCGCAATCAGACATGTCAAGTCTAGCTTGAGTGGTTGACAAGAGCCTTATCCTCTCCACCTAGGGTTAATAATCACAAATGATATGTTAACCTCTTAACAAGTATATTGTTGCAATGGGTCCCTTCAAACTAATAAGCTCAATCAGGCATGTGATTTAAGTCTAGCTTGAATGGTTGAGAGGAACCTTATCCTTTCCACCTAGGGTTAATTTTCACAAATTATATGTCAACCTATTCACAAGTATATTGTTGCAATGATTTTGAACCCTACTGATAACCTAGCTTCATGCCTTGAAGAACCTAATATTTACCATAGGTATCATCCTTGAAATGAGGAATGCATATGGTTTACCTAAAGATATGTTACCCTAGGATTAAAAACAATCAAAATAAAGAACCTGAAATACACAATCATACAAATAACTGGAACAATCTAAATTTCTTTAGTGTCATTTCTAATTTTGAACATAGTGGAAATGAAAATACGAAGGTCTTTATTGGAAATGAAAATGCTAAGGTCATTATTAAACAATCTAGATTTCTTTAATGTAATTTCTAATTTTGAACTTAGTAGAAATGAAAATAAGAAAAGGAAACACTAAGCTCATTATTGTTTTTACAAACAAAGAAGTCCTCAAAAGTAATTAACTTTATCATGAAATTGCACCTTATATTAAAAGGGTAGTGAAAGTTAAAGGAATGGCGCTCATCCTCAGTCTTCATTTTTGAGTTATAATATTCAGAGTAATGAAAAAGGGAATGGTGTTCAACCTCAATTTTCTTTGTTTACAAATTTTACAAATTTGTTCATGTCAAAGTGTTTTGGGTAAGTCTAATTATCAATTTTCCTATGAAAAACATAAGTGTTGATTTTAATTTTGAAAATATTCATTTTTTATTTAAAGTGGATATTAAAATATAACTATTATTAATTGACAACTAAGGCTGCCACCCCCTGCTTTGATCCCTCTGCGCTCTCACGACTTCTTCCTGCACATTCATGACAGTCGCTTCGGGGAGGTACCAGGCCCTCCCCCCTCGCAGCTCAATGGGAGTACCTCCAACGCTCATGATGCCTGCCATACCTCAGATACTCTGCCCTCTGTCAAAACCTCACATCCTGACACGGTCGCGCCTGCTATGGAGACGACGCAGCAGCCTCAAGAAGATTCCAAAGCCCGCACCAACACATGTATTGGGTTATCAGCAGAAAAGCTAAGAATAAACCTGCCCCCCTCTAGAATCAACATGCTCATCGAGTACATGAAAACCTACACACTCATTGGAAAATTCATGGGAATATGGCCCATCGAGAAAGCTTTGCTCCATTGGATCTCAGCCAAATGGAATCCCAAATCCCATTTCGACATCCAGCTTGGATCGAAAGGTTTTTTTACCATCATATTCACCCTGCTTGAGGACAGAGATCGGGTCCTGGAAGGCGATCCATATTTTTTTAACTCTACGGGGCTTTTTCTACGCAACTGGGTGGAGCGCTTCAACCCTGACACGGAAAACTTTTCCTGGGCCCCAGTCTGGGTCCAGCTCTACTCACTCCCGCAAGACTACTGGGATGAGGAAACTCTAAGGGACATCAAAAACACGCTGGACGATTTCATCAAAGTGGCTGACCTAACAAAACAACAAAGGTACACCTCTTACGCCTGTATTTGTGTTTATATGCATATAGCCAAAACCCTTCCAGATTCCATTATCCTTTCCCATGAGGACACTGAATGGGTACAGCCATTATATTACGAACATATTCCCTTCAGATGTCAAAAATGCCATGAGCACGGGCATCTCTACCGGGACTATCCCAAGAACAAAATCATTTTAGATCAAACCCCCGGCACAAATGAGGAAGGCTTTAGGAAATTCATAGGAAAATGCAAACAGGGCAAGAAAAACCCAACCATCAGTAAATCCTCCAATCATGCCACTAGAAACATCTTTGGGATCCTTGATACCCTCACAGAAAAACCAGTGCAGGACGCTACAGATCTCTCAAAATCCCCCAAGTGAACCCACTTGGACAACCCCTTGGCAGATCAAAGTCATCAGGACAAAAGCCCCAATGAAAATTTTGATTTATGAGACAAAGGAAAAGCTCAACCCAATACCTCTCTCCCATCATCTCAAGAGGAGGATGTTCTCATGGACGAGGAAATGGGAGACATTGAAATTGGAGAACTGGACCTGGTAGGCCTAGAAAATGCTTGCAAGAACAATAACCCTCAAAACATTTCTCCCAAGCAGATCAAGATCCTCCAAGATATCCTGCACACGGCTAAAGAAAACAACAAAATTAATCATCACGGCCAACCCCAAAGACACCAAGAAAGGAAGCAAGGAAAGCTAAAAAAGGGAAAGGAAAACAACTCTCCAAAGAATAGTTAATCTGGGAACATTTCTAGTGGAATCAAGACAATACTCCCAGCTTACTGATTTTTTCCCTCTCAACCCCACAGTTAACCAATGAAGAAAATATCTTGGAATATTAGAGGCATCAATAGTCCCAGCAAGCACAGAATGATCAAGAAAACCCCACCATCCTCATGCTACAGGAAACCAAAACTAGCAACTCCAACATCGACTCCCTCATGTCAAAACTCTGGCGTGGCAACCAAACCATCTCCATTGACTCTTTTGGAGCCTCAGGAAGACTTTCAATCTCCTGGAACCCAACAAAAGTCACTCTTGATAATCTTTTTGCCTCTCATCACACGATCTAAGCTTCCTTCCATCTCACAGGAACCAACATTCATGGCCGAATAACCAATGTCTATGGACCCTAGATTCCCGACCAAAAAATAGCTTTTCTTAATTTTCTTCAATGGCTCATTCAGGAGCAAGATCACCACTTCGACATCCTTGAAGGAGACTATAACCTCATCACGTTCGTTCTGGACAAGAGGGGAGGTAGGCGCATCCTCTCAGAGGAAGACAAGCCCTTCAAAAAGTTCATTGAAGATAACCAACCTAGATCCAAATCCTAGGCTCTATCAAGCACTGAGAGGGATCCAATCTCTCGAGGTGAGAACCTCATTGAGTGCAATACTTGAGAAGAGGTTTTCACCTCAGTATATTGGATCCCTCTCGGCGCTTGATAGAGCCTAGGATTTGGATCTAGGCTGGTTTCAGTCGTGGGAGGTGACACAAAACTCGAGTTTGATCAACATTGTAAGGAACTGGTTAAGCTAAAAACATAGATAGAATTATGAGGATTATCTCAATGTAAGTATTAAATATTAAGTATTGAAAAAATTGTTAAATTGGAAAGTAGAGACAATAATTTTGGATCCCTCTCCTGTTTCTCTCATAGCATCTTCCGCATGCACATCTTCCATTTCTAGGTCAAACTCTACATAAAAAATGACTATCAATAACATATACAATGAAAATTTTGTATCAATGTAATCTACACTGAAATCAATGTAGCGAATGAATAATACCTACACTGAAATTTATGTAGTGATTAAACACTATAGATTGAAATTTATACAATGTTTATACAAAATACACTGAAATTTATGCAGTATTTAAATTATGCAGTGATTAAACACTATAGACTGAAATTTATGCAATGTTTATACACAATACATTGAAATTTATGCAATATTTAAAAACTATACACTGAAATCTATGACTATAAAAAAACCCTACATTGAATTTTATGCAAGTTTAAAATTCTTTATATTTTAAAAGATTTAGGTGACTTGGGAAGATTGAACCTTAAACCTCACGGCCATTATCCTAACACCCTTACCAATACACTATAGGTAGGTTTTATTATTAATACACTGAAATTTATGACTAAATGAAAACCATACACCGAATTTTATGTAAGTTTAAAATTCAATAAATATTTAAAAGAATTAGGTGATTTGGGAGAATTGAACCTTGAACCTCTTTCCCATTATCCCAACACCCTTACCACTATAACACAAGTAGTTCTTATTAATAATATTATGAAATCTATGACTATATAAAAACCATACACTGATTTTTATGCAAATTCAAATTTCACTATATTTTAAAAAGAATTAGGTAAATTGGGAGGTTTGAACCTTGAGCCTCATGCCCATTATCATAACACCCTTACCATTATACTACATCAAGTTCTTATTATTAATTCTCCTAAATTTATAGCTATAAAAAACTTATAATTTTAATTTAAATATATAAAAAAATCAATTATATTTAAATTAAANTATTAAAATATATATGTTGTTTTGTTCTTTTTTTTGCTGCATGTTTATGTTGCGGAGATATTCTTTCTTTTTTCTTTGCAGCAATCTTCTCTTATGTTAATGGTTGTGGTTTTGTTAGTTTTTTTGCTGCATGTTTTATGGCACATGGATCTCTGTGCGAATTGGAGGAAAATGAGAAATGTTGGCTTTTGCAATAGCATGGTTTTCATGTTGGAATATATATTAATATATATTTCAATATTTATTTATTTTAATATATAAATTGAAATATATATTAAGATATATTTATTTTGGTTTCAGTTTCAATAATTGGATTTGGTTTCAATTTCAGAACCTCTTCCTACATAGTAAAATTATAATATCAATTTAAAAAACTTAGTTGCGGAGATATTCTTTCTTTCTTCTTTGCGGCAATCTTCTCTCTCTTTTCTTTGCCGCAGTCTTTTGTTTGGGGCAGATCTTCTCTTTTTTTCTTTGCAGCAATCTTCTCTTTCTATTTTCTTTGCGGCAGTCTTCTGTTTGGGGCAGATCTTCTCTTTGCGGCAGATATTCCTCCTCTTGATAAATTCTTATGTATTTTTTTACTATCTATTGGTGTTTATATAGTAGTTGTTTCAAAACACACGTCGTTTTGTTTTTATTTTAATGAGCCAAAAAAAATATTTACTTTTAATTAAAAGTCGACAAAATCTACATCATAAGTAAATAGAAGTAAATATTTTTAGCCGACCTTTGTATGAGGAACGTTACATAACATTACAACATCTCTCTCATAATCAGAAATCTTAAGTAAATAGAAGTAAAAATTTATAGCTCACATTTACATGAGGAACGTTACGTAATGTTAGGTGACAAGATCTCCCCCATACTAGGCTGTAGAGCGCCTCTCGGCGCAACAACATGATTGATCTCCAAACTAATAATGGAATTCACACCTGGAACAATCACAGGGGAGGAGCCGCCTAGATTGCATGCAAGCTTGATCGCTTCCTCATCTCAGAACACATAATGCTAAGAAATGATGAGGTCCACACCTCCATCCTCCCAGCAACAGGATCAGATCACTGGCCAATTTGTCTCAACTGGCAGGTGGATGATGCTGCCAAGAGAAAACCCTTTCGATTTGAGAAATTCTGGCTCACTCACCCAGACTTTCATGAGATGATAACAGGCTGGTGGTTGAATACGCAAGCCTCAGGGACCTCAAGCATGCAAAGACTCCATAACAAGCTAAAACTTCTCAAGCAGCAACTTAACAGTGGAATAGACACACCTTTGGGAACACCTTCACCAACAAGGCACTCCTAGAACAAGAAATGGCTCACCTTCAACAACAAATAATCTCCTCAGGCAAAATGAAGGAAACTAACGCCCGCGAATAGCAACTCACTACCCAGATAGCAAAAAGATCCAAACAAGAGGAGATCTATTGGAATCAGAAGGCTCGCATCAAATGGCTTCGGGAAGGAGAGCGCAACAGTTCGTTCTACCATAGGTTACCATTCAACACCGCATGCATAACCGCATCAACAATCTAAAAAACGTTGAAGGCCATACTCTAGCGAATCATGAGGACATGGAAACTGAGCTGGTCTCATACTTTGAGGACATCCTCACTGAAGATGATAAAAACAGAGCTCGGGCTATCCAAGAAGTCACTGCTCACATTCTAAAGCTGATAACAGAAGAATAGAGCATCATGCTCATGCGGCCAACCACGCTTCAGGAGGTGGAGACAGTTGTGATGCAAATGAAGGAAGACAAAGCCTCGGGTCCTGATGGGTTCATGGTCAACTTTTTCCGCTCTTGTTGGAACTTACTCAAGTTTGAAGTCTAGGAAATGGTGGAAGAATCTCGCATCACTCAGAAAAACTGGCCAGCACTCAATGCCACCTTCCTTACACTCATCCCCAAGGAAAACAAACCTTCCACACCCAGCAAGTTTCTCCCTATAGCACTCTGCAATGTGCTCTACAAAATCATCACCAAAATTATTGCCAACCGCCTAAAACCCTTACTTCCCTCCCTGATCTCTGTGGAACAAAATGGCTACGTGGAAGGACAGTAAATTCTGGATGGGATCATCCTGGCGCATGAAGCTATTCACTCACTAAAAACCACCAAACTTCCTGGATGCTTCTCAAACTAGACCTCTCCAAAGCTTTTGACAAACTCAACTGGGTTTTCATCAAAAAAAACCTGACAGCCTTTGGTTTCCACACCTCCTGGATTCGTTGGGTGACTCATCTCATCTCCTATGCCTTTTCCTCCATCATCTTAAATGGGGTCCCTTCCAAACCATTCAATCCCTCCAGAGGAATCAGACAAGGAGACCCCCTCTCACCTTTCATCTTCATCCTCATGTCTAAAGGTCTTGGACGCATGCTCAACCAGGCCAAAAACCTGAGATCTCTCAAAGGTCTCTCGCTGCATAATCACACCCCCATTACCCACCAACAATTTGTGAATGACAACCTCCTCATGGGACACCCCTCTGTCCAGGAAGCCAGAACCCTTAAGCAAATCCTCACCACCTTCTCTAAAGCCTCCAGCATGACAGTCAACAAGGAAAAATACGAAATATTTTTCTTCAACACTCCCATCCCCACTCAGAAAAAAAATTGTCCGCCTCTTAGGCTTCAAAACAGCGACTCTACCCTTGAAATATCTTGGTACCCCGCTCATTGACTCATCCCTCAAGCACTCTTCTTGGAAAGATCTTCTCACTAAGCTGGAACTTCGTCTATCTCACTGGACGCTCCACTCTCTCAAATTTCTAGCCGCCTTGTCCTCATCAAGTCCATCCTCCAAGCCATGCCTCTTTATCTTTTTTATGTCCTTGCCACTCCTAAATGGGTCCTCAAAGCCATTCGAACACTGCAGCGTACCTTCCTTTGGAATGGGGGCAAAAACTCCCATCATTGGGCTCTTGTCAAATGGGATACAGTCTGTGGTTCCAAATCAAAAGGGGGGCTCGGTCTACGAAATCCTAAACAAAGCAATGAAATCCTCAGCGCAAAAATTTGGTGGCACTGGCTTACCAAAAATAATAGCCAGTGGGTGCAACTATGAAACAAAAAATACGCCCCAAACTAGCCCACACAACAACTTGTCAGGTTCTCTGAGAACATCAAAGGATCCCTCATATGGAATGCGGCCAACTCTCAACGACCCATAATACAACAACACTGTTTTTGGGAAATTCATAATGGCACTCTAAAAATGTTTGGACCGACTCCTAGAATCAGCTTCCCCCGTTGGCAACAATCTTCAATCTGCAAGACAGACTTGAGATCCTCTCCATCTCACTGCATGACAAGGTTCACTTATTTTGGAATAGCAATGGACAGGAGGAATTCCGAGAATGGTCTACTAGAAACAGGTGGCACCCACAACAGCAACCACTCCACTCTAACAGGCTCTGGGAGGAACTCCAACAGTGGTGCATCCGCTGCAGAACCGATCTTGACATCCTTCGGTGGGGCTACAAAACTAAAGTTATGTTTTCCACTAAAGAGGCTTATCAACTCAGCAACACCCCCATTGAGGCCCCAGATCCATGTTGGACCAAGATCTGGGACACCAAATCTTGGCCAAAAGTCACCACCTTCCTTTGGTTAGTCCTTCACAAACGCATTCTTACTTGGGATAATATTATCATAAGAGGCTTCACGGGTCCCTCGCAGTGCCAACTCTATAAAATCAACAAAGAAAGCATGGAGCACCTTCTAAACCAGTGCCCCTTTCCAAGCACCCTCTGGACCAACATAGCCAACATTTGTAAAAGAAAGGACAGATGCCCTGACAGTGTTACTCATACCATTAAAAATTGGCACAAGCATCCCTTTCAAAACCCCATTCTCAAAGGCATCTGGCAGCTCATCCTAGGTTTTCTGCTTTGGGGAATCTAGAAAGAACAAGATCTCGGGACTTTCAAAGGTAAAATCAACTCTGTGGAAACCATTTGGATCCAATGTCGACAGCGCATCAAGGAAACCACCTTACTCTCCAACTGGCAAGACTATGATCTACAAGCTAACCCCCAGGAACATGATATTCTCAGCCTCTGGCTCCCACACCCGCCCCCTGCTACTTCTGACCCGTCTCCCCGCAATCCCCGCCCCTCCTCCCCAACTTCTTGGTCCACTCCTCCCCCTAGCTTTGTCAAGCTTAATTTTGATGGGGCATCCAAAGGCAACCCTAGTTTGGCTGGTTTTGGAGGAGCCTTCAGAAATGATACAGGACAGATCATCTAGGTCTTCTTTGGGAAAATCGGGCTTGAAACCAACAATGTGGCTGAGCTCAATGGACTCCTACAAGGCATCAAAATTGCATTCACTCACACTCTCTTCCCACTTGTGGTCGAGGGAGATTCGACACTCATCCTCAATCTGACCACTAAGCTCCAAAATGGGACAAGCAACTCCAAAATTTCATCCAGCTGGAGATTGGACCACGATCTTCAACAACTCGATGAGCTACTTGCACAACCAGTTGCTATTAAATTCCAGCACGTCAGAAGAGAAGCCAACTCCCTGGCGGACAAGATGGCAAACTGGGGAGTTAGCTCATCCACGTTCCAGCACCATTGTACCTTGGACGCCATTCCTGATGCTCACCTAAAGCAGGAGTGTGAGATCATAGCCTCTAAGGACTTATCCCTGGATGCAGGTGTGACTCGAGCCAACGTGGAGGCTGATAAGGCCTCTCCCGCCCACGCCTAAACCTCTATCAATGTCATCAATTCGAGCCTTAAATGTCATGAGCGACGTGGATGTCTCTCAGCTTGCTGACGGGACTAAGCCATCTCATCCCTACTCAGGCGCCTTTAATCTACCTACTGGCAGTCGAAACTCACACACATGACATTCACTGCGAAGGATGCCGACTCTCTGGTTTTATATGCTCCTCACCATTGCTCTGTATCATTCTGAGGCCTTCCATTGCCTGGCTCACCATTGATGTTCTCCACTCAGCTCTCCACTCTCTTGCTCTATTGTCACCACAGCGTCATTCTTCACAGCCTGAGCCCGTCTACCCATTACCCTGCTCAGGTGTGCCTATACTCTATGCAGAAGCGCCTTCATCCTGCTACGCTCTTCCCATCATGCCCAAAAGACAAAGGGGCACTCCCCGCAGGGGTCGCGGCCAAAATGTACGAGCAAAAGGACAAATTCCCCTCTCGGCTTAAGCCAACAACAATGGCTTAGAATTGGAAATCCCGACAGAAGTTCAGAGAATTGTTTCGGACTGGGAGGATGAACTGTCAGGAGCACTTGGTGCAGCAGGACGCACGGTGGAGCATCAGTAGAATTATTGGATATTTAAAAATCTCCTCACGCGCCTGGTCCTTAGGTTCAACCCACTGGTTCCTCCTCCCCCCACGCTTCATCCTCAACCAGAACTGGCTCACCAAATGACTACACCTCATGGCCCTCAAGCTGCTACGCCTCAAGCTTTTCCCAACTCACCTGTTGTCCCAGCCACCACTTCTGCTCCTTCACCATGCGCCATCCCCCCACCTTACTGTCGACTGTCCTCTAGCTCTGCATGCAAATTATCGTCCAACCCAATTGTCGTGAGGAAAACCTCTCCTCTGCCCACCAAATCACCTTCTGCAAGAAACGTGGAGGCAGGAAACAGTTCTAGTGATGAAGACATGGCTACATCCAGTGGAAGTTCGGTGACTTTATTAGGCGAGCCTGCTCAACGAGAATCCCTGGGGTACACTTACCCTATCGAGGAAGTACCATGGCAAAAACCATGCTCAGTGGCCACGTGTCTCTCTGTCCACATGCAACACGGTTCACGCTCGGGTGTCTTCTTAGCCACGTGGCACATATCTTGGAATTATCGGGTTTGTCTTTTTGCTTTCAACACTGTCAACTAGATGGCTTTTTGCCCTTACCTCAAAAACTATGGGGGTTTTTTGTTAATATGTATTTGGAAGGCATGTTTTCCCTCTGGGAGGGAGGGTTCCATGGACCTGTTTTCCTTCCCAGAGGGAGGGCCCAGTCTCATTTTGGAACTCCACATCTGCTCCACTTGAGCAGGTTGTTCTATAACACTGTATGTACCAACATTTTCTTTTTCTTTTAATAGATTAGCTCTCAACTTACCAAAAAAAAATTGACAACTAATAATAATATTATTCATGCTAATAAACAATTTTTCAAAAAATTATCATTCAATTTTGATTACACTTCACCCATAATCCATTGATCCACATAATCCATCTCAAATGTTTAAGAATATTAGAATGTCTTTGTCAATTCAATCATCTTTAAAAACATTATCAAACATAAAAAAAAATAAGCCCGAAAAAAAAGCATATATATTGAAAATGAAAAACTAAAGCTCAAAAAAATTTAACAAAGATTTAATACCTCAACTGGATATATACAATACGTGATGATAAATACATTATTAAGAATGAATTAAAAAACTCAAAATAAACTTTGATATATACAAAATGCATAATGATATATTTAAATTAAAATATACTTTTATATATGCAAAATGCATAATTATATATTTAATGCATTTTTATTTACAATGAAACATAAAAACTCAAAATACAAAGTGTTTACAGTACGAGGTCAATTAAGGATGATTCACTTTTTCATTTAGAAAATACTCACAACACTAAATAAGGTACCAACAACATATATTTTGGCCAAGTATAATTTTATTCAACAAACAAAATTATTTACTCTCAATGAATTAATTTAAAGGGAAGTAGAAATTTTGCACAAACAACATTAAAGCAATTTATAGGAAACCTAAGATTGTGAAAACTCTTAAAAGATTTATAGATATATTTTTAAACATTTTTTTATTGTGAAAGCTTTGCAAAAAATTTATAGATATATTTTCACATTTGAAACTGAGATTGTGAAAGCTCTAAACCAGCTTTATAAAAAATTTATAGATAATTTTTTACATTTAAACATTTTTAATTGTAAAAACATATAAAAAGTTATAGATATATCTTCTCATTTAAACAATTTTTAGATAAATTTTCACATTTAAACATTTTTATTGGAAAGGATAAAAAGTTTAGAGAAATATTTCACATTTAAACAATTTTTATAAATATAAATAACCATTATTTGGTACAATTACATTTCAATCTTCAAGCATACACATACATACTAACACTCTATGAAATACATTTTAATTTTTAGAAATGTAAATTATTTTGATTTTTATAAATGTAAATTTCCATTGTTTAATACAATTACATTTCAATATTCAAACATACACATGCATACTAACACTACATTGATACTCTCCATATTAATTTAATTTGAAAGTCCAAAGATATCCTTTCACACTAAAAGGTTTTAAAAATAAAAGCAGATATTGTTCAAATACAACAACTCCATTTTCAATTTGTTTTTCAAATACAACTCCATTTTCAATTTGCATGCATACACATGCACCCCTCATCCTCCTTTCAATTTTAAAGATGCATATGCACCTCCTCTCTACGTAAACACACACATGCACACCCCATTTTCAATTTGCATGCCCCCTCATCCTCCTTTCAATTTTAAAGATACATATACACCTCCTCTCTCCGTAAACACAGACATGCACACCCCAAGGGTTAGAGTGTATATGTATCATACTCCACCCCTTAAAGTGTATATGTATCATACTCCACCCCTAGGGGTTAGAGTGTATATGTGTCATACTCCACCCTCAGGGGTTAAAGATACCTATGCACCTCCTCTCTTCGTAAACACACATGCACCCCCAGGGGTTAGAGTGTATGTGTATATACCACCCTCAAGGGTTAGTGTATATGCATATACTCCACCCCCAGGGGTTAGAGTGTATATGTGTATATACCACCCTCGAGGGTTAGTGTATATGCGTATACTCCACCCCTAGGGGTTAGAGTGTATATGCATATACTCCGAGAAAGACAAAAAGGGGTTAGAGTGTATATGCGTATACTCCGAGAAAGACAAAAAGGGGTTAGAGTGTATATGTGTAAACTCCAAGAAAATGTGGGCCATTAGGAGATGAAGGTGTACGCTTCATATTTTTGAAGCACTTTTGAAGCATAATTCATAAATGACAATCCAGATCCTCTTTAAAATGACAAGTTTATACACGTTTCAAAAATGTAAGCAGACCTAAACAAATAAGATGCTTAATCAAGTTCTAATAAAACCTAAAAGTCAAATTTCAATGCATTTAAAAAACAAAAAATCAAATCAAAATAACATTCCAATTCCTCCTTAAAATTATAAGTTCATAAATATTTCAAAAATGATAAGTTCATAAACATTAAACATTTCAAATATGTAAGCAGGCCTAAACAAACAACATGCTTAATCAATTTCTAATAAAACCTAAAAATCAAATTTCAATCTAACATTTATAAAAACAAAAAATCAAATCTGAAACTGAAAATTTGTCATGCATTCTCTTCTTCGAGATTCTTTTTACAATTCTCAGTTTGCTACCAAGACATAGGTCAATCCTTTACCCCTTAGCATAATATAACCATCTTTAATCTTCTGCAATCTCATTATGTAAACAACTTGATCTTATGCAATCTCACTATATAAACAACTTGAGCGTTCCTTCGCTAAGATTAAATAGATAACTCCAGCATAATATTTATAGTCTAGATTTTTAACTTTCCCTCTCCACTCTTGCTTCAGCAACTCTTTTATTATGTTATTAAAATATTTCATACCTTTATCATTTATTTCGAGAACAAATCATACCTCTATTTCAAGATAAAACGGACTTTAACCACTTTGTTCTACCAAAGCTTTATTGTGATCAGTGTTAAACTAAAATTCCTTATAGCTAAAAATATATAGTTCCCACTACATATACTTACGCAGACATACCTTTTTTAAGGTGTATGCGTATATATACACAATCAATTAAAACAATGCAACCAACATAAATCCATCCTAAACACAGATCTATCACGCACCGAGAGAGATCCAATTTCTAGAGGTGTAATTTATTCTTTTACAAATCAAATCAAAATAACATTTCAGTTCCTCCTTAAAATGATAAGTTCATAAACATTAAACATTTCAAATATGTAAGCAGGCCTAAACAAACAACATGCTTAATCAATTTCTAATAAAACGTAAAAATCAAATTTCAATCTAACATTTATAAAAACAAAAAATCAAATCTGAAACTGAAAATTTGTCATGCATTCTCTTCTTCGAGATTCTTTTTACAATTCTCAGTTTGCTACCAAGACATAGGTCAATCCTTTACCCCTAGGCATAATATAACCATCTTTTATCTTCTGCAATCTCACTATATAAACAACTTGAGTGTTCCTTCGATAAGATTAAATAGATAACTCCAACATAATATTTATAGTCTAGATCTTTAACTTTCCCTCTCCACTTTCGCTTCAGCAACTCTTTTATTATGTTATTAAAATATTTCATACCTTTATCATTTATTTCGAGAACAAATCATACCTCTATTTCAACATAAAACGGACTTTAACCACTTTGTTCTACCAAAGCTTTATCGTGATCAGTGTTAAACTAAAATTCCTTATAGCTAAAAATATATAGTTCCCACGACATATACTTACACAGACATACCTTTTTTAAGGTGTATGCGTATATATACACAATCAATTAAAACAATGCAACCAACATAAATCCATCCTAAACACAGATCTATCAAGCACCGAGAGAGATCCAATTTTTAGAGGTGTAATTTATTCTTTTACCTTAAGTGTTTTTACACATTGAAAAAAAAATTACACATAGGTGTAATTTATTTTTTTACCTTTAAGTATTTTCCTCATTGAAAAAAAAAATTACATGGATAAATTAGATCCCTCTCAATACTTTTATTTTATAGGTCAACATGAATTTTTATTATTATTTTCATTTTGCAACCAACATAAATCCATCCTAAACACAGATCTATCAAGCACCGAGAGAGATCCAATTTCTAGAAGTGTAATTTATCCTTTTACCTTAAGTGTTTTTACACATTGAAAAACAAATTACACATACAATTTCTAGATGTGTAATTTATTTTTTTACCTTTAAGTATTTTCCTCATTGAAAAAAAAAATTACATGGATGAATTAGATCCCTGTCAAGGATGAATTAGATCCCTCTCAATACTTTTATTTTATAGGTCGACATGAATTTTTATTATTATTTTCATTTGCTTTTAACTTTTTGTTTTATGAGTAGACATGAATTTTTTATTTTTTGATATGAATTTAATTATTTTCATTGATTTTAATTTTTTATTTTATGAGCCAACATAAATTGTTTTATTACTTTTTATTTTTTGTAACGTTGCGTTAACATGACAATGTCTCCCCCATATTGGGCTGTAGAACACCTCGCTCCTCTCGATGCAATGAGGAAGCAAAATATGTAGTTCCAGTTCCATGCACTTTCACAGACATAACAAGCACATCTCTCTAAACTGAATCTAAGAGTACAAAAGCAGATCGAATTGTGACATAACAAGCACATCTCTCTAAATTGAATCTCTCTAAACTGAATCTAAGAGTACAAAAGCAGATCGAATTGTGTTCTTCGTAATAGGACCAGAGATGAAAGCGTTCTTACCCATTAAAAGTCCAATAAAAGAAACCCAGTCGTACCAATAGCTTTGTTTTCTGATCAAAACTTATATACCTCCAGACTTTGCAATGATTAGATTGTATTTGCACAATTCAAATAATATTCAAAGCAAGACCCATACCCAAAACATGACTCACAAACAACCTGCCAAAACTTTACATGAGCACGTTAAAGAAGCTGAATCTCTAGCAGTATACTAACATCCCAATGCATTAAACATTTTAACTTCACTAACTCGTATTACATAAGTGCAAAAGTATTTTCATTTTGACAGCTGAACGTAACCTCTTTGAAGAGATAGTGAACAGCATTAAGATAGTGTATTTTTCTCAATTACAAGGGACATACTAAAAAAATGGAACTAATTTTGGCATCTAAAGTTTAAACTAGCACATGGTTATTAAGAGTTCTCAAGATTATTTGAGCGAAAATTAAAACTGGTCACTTGAAGTTGGTTAAATACTATAGCTTAAATAGTACCACATTCACTAGACAAGACTGATATGCATTTGTCCATTTTCAAGATAACTTATGCCATCAATAAAAGTCGGTTAATCACTATATAGTAGCACATTCATTAAACCAAGAATGATTTGCATTTGTCCATTTTCAACATAACTTGTACCGGTCAATAAAGTTGGCTAAATACTAGAGCTGAAATAGTACACCACATTCATTAGCCAAGAATGATTTTCCCTTGTCCATTTTCAAGAAAACTTAAAACAGGTCAATAAAAGTTGGTTAAATACTAAAGCTTAAATAGTACCACATTCATTAGCCAAGAATGATTTGCCTTTGTCCATTTCAATGGAGGTCGATGGAGTTCTGCCCTGCTTCGCACCACATAAAACTACAGCATAGTTGTTCTAGTATACCAAGTTCAATTGAACGCCACGAAAAGAGATCAGCTTCAGAATAGGAATAGCGATCTAATATCAGATGTCTGCCGAACCCCTTCCCTTCTTTGAAGAGTATCATGTCGAGGAAGCTGCATGAAAAGATATGACAAGTTTACATGCAGACTAACGTTCCATTATACATCTTACAAAGTAAAAATCTTCAAAATATGCATAGATATGTTTTTAGAAAGTCAACATTAACTAGCAGCTTAGCTTTTGGACCGTAGAGACAGCTTATACTTAGGCTTTCCAATAAACTATGGACATTGAACACAACATACATACGATGCCCACCTGACTTCATTGGGTTGCTACTGCTGTATGGCGGCCTCCATTGGAAACCATACCTCCAACTTGACCACTTTCTGCTTTGCCAGATGAGAGAGAATGAAATGCAGACGAGTGGAATCCTCGCCTCTGAGGATAATTATAATGAGTGCCATTTGTACCGCTTACACCCACTCCAACTTGACCAGGAGCGACAGTTCCAGAATGAGTGCTAATTCCATTGCCTATATATGCTACATCATCAGTCCGTTGAATCCTGTTAGACTCTTGTAATGCACCATCCTTCCCTGAATCAGGATTGACCACCTTATTATCTTGGCCTGTAGAATCATGAAAATCCTGATCTCCTGACACAACTTCCTGGTTATTTCCATCTTTTTTGGTGTTAAGAAAACGACCACCACAACCCCGTGCTCGTCTTAAAGCATGGAGGTGCCGAGATTCATGAAGATATGGCTGCAGAAACGAATTCAGTCAGTAAGAACTTATCTTAATTAAGTTTTTGAGAACTGAAGAAGCGACCTTGAAGTATCCCTCTCCCATAAGTGCAGATTCAATCTCCACATTTGAACATGAACTTAGAATACAAAATTGCAGATGAAAAGAAATTCAGGAATACCTACCTTTGGTAACACAAATGCACTGGTATCGATCAGACCTTAACATCACAGGAAAAGTTAACCGTGTGAACTAAAAGGTTGTTTACATCCCTGAAAAAGACATCTATAGACTCTTCAAAAACTACTACTCGTAGAAAACCTACCACCCGCAAAATGTAAACATTTCTGAGACAACCAAAATAGGCCTGAAATGTTTCTCCAAAGTGACAGAACCCTTATCCATCACATTTTTAATAGTACTGGTGTCTAAACAGTTGTTTCAGAAACCATCCCTTCTTCAAATAACCCGATTGCTGGAATAAGTTTTCTAGTAGAAAATTCAGATCCATTGGTTTGGGCTACAAGGTATGGAACCAATTATCCACTTCAGTTGGAAAGCACCAAGATAAAAGGATTCTTTGAAATTGCATTTGATAATGCCTGGATTGCACCATGGTATTTTGGTTTTGCAAAGGTCCTTGGCTCTTCAGAGCATCTAATGTAGCATTCAGAAAATGGCAGTCACCTCCACCAAACAAATCTAGTTCAAATAAATATCTGAGTCTGGAACCAGAAGAAAATCCTCAATGTACAAGACAAGCGAAGGCTTCATGACACAGGCAAATAAGTCTAGGGTTATTACAAAAGTGAAAGAAACAAGATATCGTTCTCTAGAACTATTTTCTTTTTATGTTACTGTTCTAATATTTGGATAAATTAAGCATTACCTGAGAACATGCAGAAAGGAAAGAACATAAATAATCCCAAGAATGATGCATCAAAATAATAATTAATATATATTATAGACCTAAACCTATATTGTTATGAACCATGGATCCTATAGGGATGTCAAGAAAATAGAATCTATCTTAAATACAGGGATCAGTTTATTGGTAATGAATCATCAGCATAAGATGAATGGCCACGCTAGCTTCATATGCCTTTCAAACTATATCAGTTTGTGGTTCTTAGACAATTGACTCAGTAAAGCCACAAGTCTTATCAATCTGAAGACCATCTTCAAGACATACATTGGCAAAATAAATATAACCCAAGAACACATTGGAATGAGTAAGAACATGTTAGCACACTCAGATGACAGCAAGCGGTGCAATACAGATCAAAACAATGCCAAAGGTGTGCACACGACTAATACAAGTCCATAATCAGTAATTACATTTCCCAAACCAGATTATAAATATTTCACCCCAAATACTAAATTGGTCGGATGTTTGAGCAATAGCACAAATAAATCTCTACAACCAATCTTGGTATATGGCTGTGAACCAACAGGGATAACCTTCCCAAACCTTCTACGTTAAAAATTGGGAAGGAAGGTGGGGTCCTACCTCAACCCCTCTAGTATGAGTCTTTAAGAATTAGTTTCTTAGTGTACGGTGGTTCTAGGTAGGATTCCTTATTGATTAAGGCCTGCTAGGTGGTTTGGGTATTTTTAACCCCCGAATAGGTAGTTAGTGTGTGGTGTGCTGTTAATTAATGTAAAGGGGATTCCTTATTGATTAAAGCCTGCTATGTAGTTTGGGTATTTTTAACCCCCAAGTTCAGGGTTAAGGACCAGAGAGATCCCATTGGGTTGGTCATACCGTCATATTAGTTTATTGATCTATGACATGCATGCTTCAGCACAAACCGTTGCTTATTCCTGAGAGAACTGTTCAATTGTGAACACCTTCAAATCCACCTTAAAGGCCACCGGTATGTTTAAATCATGTGCCACTCGGATGTTCTCTGTCAAGGATACTTGTTTCAGAAAGACCTTAGTAGAGGCATTGAACCAGTTAGAAAGTGTTACCTGCAATAAAGCAAAGGGTGCAATGTATATCTTCCCTTGTCTTCACTTACAACAAAAATCAGTCAAAGCTGCAGAAGCAGTAAATTTGCTGCCAGATTCTTTCTATGCTCCAAGATTATTAGAAGCCACGGGTGTTGTGGTTGTTCCAACTTCCAGGTTCTGGATTTAGTTAGGTACCTGGCATATGGCATTTTCGAAGCAAAATTTCACCCCAAGAGGATAAGATACCAACCATGATTTCTCAATTGACAATATTTCACCAAAAGTTTGCGGAAGAATTTCGTGACTAAACATGCTTGGATATGTGTTTACCTGTGCTTCAAGTTAAATCAAAGGTACTATGCTTGATGCGAGTCGCATGAAACAGTGCCTTGTTCTATGAGGGCAACATATAAATCGTTAGTTATCTAAGCCCTCTCGCCAGTAACAGCGTTACTGTTCCTTCAAAAAACCATGGTATGATTTGTTGGTAATCGCATCAAACATGAAGGACAATTGTATACAATTTTGAAGATTTGTCGGGTTTTCAATCAGATATTCAAAGAGTACCTTGATGGCGAACGTCCAGATAGTGATAGAATTTACAGCTCTTAAAAGGCCATCGTTTGAGAAGCACTGTTCAATCAAATGGGTGAAGTGCGATGACTATCAACCTCATTTGATAGCTCCCGAGCAATGATACAGGCGTCTGATTGAAGCTTCCTTGAGCACAATCAGAGAACCGGGCGAGGCCACTGTTAATGCGATCCGTTATGTACTCTAAAATCTTGCTCATAAATTTGGGAATGAGACAGAGGAGCTCAAGCAATACCCGTCCTTTCGCATTGAGATTGGAAATATGGGTATTGATACCCTTAAAAAAATTATGAGAGCAAATCAGAGAAGGAATTGTACCACCCAGAAATCGCAGTACGCTACAGGGACGAAATTTCATGAGAGAGATTGTGATATTATCAGCGATGACAAGTAATTTAGATGAAGCTCTTCGATATGGGATGATGGACAACTGAAATCGCCGCCCCCACTTCTCGTTTCCTCTTCCGCTTCTCTACAAATGGTGATTACCAGATGAAGCGTGAGATGGCCTTGGTGACTGGGCGCACGGTAATAGCTAGCAGAAGAAATCGCAGTCAGCTACAGGGGAAATCGTGGGCTGAGAAATAGTGATACGCTACAGGAAAAACAGGTAGAGACAGCAAAGACACTGCGATTTATAAAATGACCGCATACTAAGCCTTGGTATGTTCGTAGATGATGCACGAGAATGGTGCGTGTCAACAACGAGTTAAAAGGCCAAATCGAAGTAATCCTTTTGCCATCGCGTGGCAGTCAAAGTGAAATTAAAAGCACGAAGACGCATCTATCAGTAAAGGTATTCACGATAATAAACAATTGGTGAATAAAGGTGGTCGCATGAGATAGGTTTGGAGTTATACTTTGGTGAATTAATCCTTGGTTTGAGTATTGAGTTGTGACTTATGTGAACTGCAAGACAGCGATCAGAATCCATGCATCGTGGCATTCAAAGAAAAAGTTAAATACATGGATTCTCTAAACTAAAGACGTCAATCACCAAAAAGAAAGCAAAGAATGCCCAACTTACTTATTGTGTTATCAAATCATGTTTATGCCTCGTGGAGAAAATTGCAAGTTGTTAAACCAGTACAGCCACTTAATTTGTGGCCTATGAACACCAATTCATCTAATAGGCTACGCTACAAGTTAAGCGCCACAAATAAATAAGTAAATAAGTTATATGTTACTTGTTTTAGTTAAAAAGGTGGCCTATTCATCAGCTAAGAGTTAGACATGCATATAGTTATTCATGCATCGACTACCAGTTATTTTTATATTCTTTTTTATTTTATAATTGTTTATTTCGAAATTGGAACAACTACCATAAAATCAAATCAATCTTGACAGTACACTTGCTTAATCTTCATGCAATCTAAGAAAAGCATAGATGCAGTCCACCCCAAATTCTAAGATATAAACACATATCCATGTAAACATGCAAATGGAGGTGCAGCCAGAATGGCAGATTGTTAAGTTGACTTTTATGAGCTATCAAATCATGTGTATGCCTAGTGGGGAAAATCGCAAGTTGTTAAAACATGCAAATGGAGGCGCACCCAGAACAGCAGATTGTTATTTTTAAAAAGCAGGTTCGGGATATTTGAAGCAGCAGTTTGTAGTTGTGTTATAACTCATACCAGAATAGATGCGCCCAGCTTATGACGGCTAATAAAACCTCGAGATTCAAACAGCAGTCAGACTGCCAATGGGTTACAATTTAATGCTACAGTTATTAGAAACATTCAGTTTCTAAAGATCAAGTAGAGTAGTCGCAGGTTATTAAGCATTAACTAAGAGACCTTACACATACGCTCAAGGAGAGCGCATTGACTTATTAGGTCAAATGGAGCCTATAAAGTGATTGAAGGCTCATCGTAAGAGGTCAGAGTTTCTTTGCAACAGCGGCATCCATATTCACTGTTTCTCAATTCTCTTTTAGACTAGCTATTCTATGTTTTAGAATTCTCATTGTATTTGTTTCTGATTTGTCCATCCATCGTGTTGCAATCAGCGCTTTGGCAAAACTTTAATAAAGAAGTGACGTGTTTCTTCGAACCTTTCTTCTTGTTTGTATTGTGTTTCATTTTGTTCATCGATTAATAGTTCATAGCCTTGTTATCGTGATTAACTTCAATAAAGGAGTGATGTGTTTCTTTGAAACTTTCTTCTTGTTGGTATTGTGTTTCATTTTGTTCATCGATTAATAGTTCATAGCCTCATTGTCGTGATTAACTTCAAGAAAGGAGTGATGTGTTTCTTCGAACCTTTCTTCTTAATGGTATTGTGTTTCATTTTGTTCATTGATTAATAGTTCATAGCTTTATTGTCATGATTAACTTCGACCATTCAATAGGTATCCTTTCCATTTCCTTCATCTCTCTCAAGCTAACCCTGCAGGATGCCTCCAAGCAAATTTAGTATTTACTTAATCTTTGTCCTAAGGCTTTGGCAGGGTGTTTACACGCTGTCCAAATCAAATTTGTTGCTGATCAGAAGATCAGGTAGAAATCAGCAGCCCGGCATCTAGGGACTTCCTCCTAAGGTTGGCACGCACTAGCCCAAACAGAGAGGAGGTTTGCCCGTGACACTTTGTGGCATTCTCCTCTTGATTTAGCCGTTTTTCATCACTGATTTTTTATCATATTGGATCTGATTGGAGGGGTGAAAAAGTGTGCTAACAGGTATATAGAAACTATTTATAGAGGTAGAATCTATGTAATGTCTTTTGTAAAAGATTATTCATTGTATTAGAGAACTGCTCATTTGGAGGTTGCCCCTCGGAGAGGCATGTGAACACAAATCATACTATTTCTGTAGGTGCAATATTCTGGTTTAGTCTCTTTTATTTACTGCAGTTTAAATTTCTTCATATATTGCTCTTAATTCTCTGTTTCTGCTATCAAAATACACTACAAGGAGGGAGAGGGAACAGAACAGTTTGCTCTTGTGCATGCACATTATGCATGGTATAGATTGGCTAGATCAGAAGAAACAATTGCAAGCATGATAGGGAATTGGCTAAAGAAGGATGGACAAGATTATCAACTTTGGAGAATGGGGACCATCAAAGCCTTTGGGGGGTGTGCTTATAGCAGTACAAGTTATAGGTGCTACGACAAACAGGGCTACAACATATATGTTAAGAAAAAGTGTTTTACCTAAAATTATTTGTCTCAAATGAAGGTGACTGAGATAATGATAAAAAATTAGATTAAGGCACAGAATGCACCAAAATGGTCAACTATGACAGTATTGTTGCAACTATAAAAAGCGCAATAAAAGCGAGATAAAATAAGGAATTACATTACTGTCTACAAATGACCAAGGATTAGACCAATGGGACTAGAAAGTACAATCAGTGGCCACAAAATACTGTACCAGAAAAATACCATTGCTCCCATTGCTACAGCACCTCTAACAACACTAATAGACTTAGATGCATAGTAACAAATTTCATAGAGAAAGCTTCAATTATATATCTAGCCCAACAGAAAATCCTGGTAAGCGCAAAAAAAAGGACTACAAGCTTAAGTTAAAATGAGGGTTTACATCAGTTGTAAAGGTGATAGCAACAAGGTAAAAACTACTAGTGGAAGATTACACTCATTTCACATTCATATAGGGCATAAGAAGTGGTTTTACGATTGTAATACTGGTAAACATTGAGTACTTTAAAAAAGAATCTTCAAAGAATATCAATACAGTTTGAAAGCAAGAAAATCTAGTTTGCCAACTAAGGTTTCATTCTGTACCCAGAAATTCACTATAATTTTCACAGCCATTTAAAAATTACCCATAAAAACATCATGGTTTGGTTGTAAGATACCTATCTCAAGTCCTATCAAAACAGTCTCTCCATAGTGATTTGAAGATAATATTGGACAAGTATGAAAAGGGTTTTCAAAACCTATTGATTGGGAATTCCTGAAAATCAAAAACTGGCACTGGAATTACGATAAATCATTCAGAAACTATGACACCAAAACGTAGTGTGTCTGTCCAACCAAACATTTAAATTTCAGAGAGATTAAACAGGAAATGGGACTTCTAATAAGAACGTTGAACTAAAAGATGCCAGTATTATTAAGAACAGGAGTTGCATTCATCGTTTTCCAGGCTAGCTGGATCTCCTTTGGACCCTGGAAGTATAAGGATAAACTCCATCGACAGGCATAAACAACCTGCTTACATGGACAGGCAGGTAAGTTACATTAGAAAATACCTATCCATGGACAGGCAGGTTGCTTACATGGACAGGCATAATTAAATATGGAATAAATAGATGAATAGATGATAAAGTATAATCTTATATGACATATATTGTCTATGCCTTTGTTGCCAGAAAATCCTCCGCCGTGTATGGGTTGTGAAACAGTTTACGTATAGATACATGTCCGAAATGTGAAGAAATGTTTGGGGGGGTGAAGGGGGCACACAGCCTGGATATTACGCCACATTTGGGCCCAGAAACACGCCATTTGGGCCATGTGCTTAAAGATAAATAAACCCAGGTTTACATTCCTAAATTCAAATTGTTATTTATGTATTGTTCTAAATTTCCTGATAATTTTCTATTAAAAAAGATCTAGTTTTTTAAATTTTAAAATTTTTTGAAGTATTTTTTACCCTGTTTTCTAAAATTTTGAGGGGTAATATGTCCATGTTATTATACCAGTTACAAAAGCCAGTTCCCATGTCTAAGTTTTTGCAACTGTCTATACTTGTACAAGAGCATAACCCTTCAATAAATCACTTTGCTTTTGCTTAGTAATTAGTACATTGATTAGGTATATTACATCATACATGCCACCATGTCCATTGGATGTAACTTGGGTGGTTGGGACTCGGGAGTATTGATTGATAACCTTCCCACCCAGGCTCAATTCCTTTGTAAGTGACATGCTTGCCTCTTAATAGAACCCCCCTTGTTTGGACAAGGTTTGGCCTCCTCACATGCCTCACGGTGTAGCAGGGAAGTTCCGTATATGTAGCGGCCTCCTGAAAGATAGAGGCATGAACCACATGAAAAAGAATATTACATGCCACCACCTTTGGAAATGCTTTGTCCTTGCAAATAAGAGGAGAGTAGACTAAAAGATCGTCAAATATCAGAAAAATATTGAACATTGTAGCCACATCAATTACACCAAATTCAATCTGTAATGGGATTATATGTTGAGAACTTGAGACATGTATTGAACCAAGTGGTTCATTAACCAAGCATCCATCAAATGGTCGCGTTGACTAGTTGTGACTTTTGACTCCTAGCAACTAGGTTTAGTTAGGCTAAGTATATTCATTACATGTCATGTCTCAAGATGATTAGTGCACAAAGCAGAATCAAGCACTGTGCCAGTGACCAACTTCGACCATGGGTCAACAACAAAAACCTCTAGTATTTTCATAAAAATAGGCAACTAAATTCCTTGAGCAATCAGCAAAATGTTGTACATAGGACATGAATTTAAAAATTGTGAGAAGATCAACATAGGTCTTGATCTTAAAATTCCACTGGTGATAAAGGGTCTTCAACGAACGTTGTCTCAAACTTTTGAGAATTGTAGCGGGCATAAGATGGAGTGATCGGGACTCCCTCCATACTTGTTGATTATTTTCTAATGTAACTTTTTGAACCTCAATTCTATCATCGCTTCAATCCTTTGGGAATCATCTTCGAGACTTCCTCCATGCTTGTTGATTTAACTTCTAATGTAATAGTTTGAAGCTCAATGTTACGGTCTTTCGATCCATTTAGAATCATCATCGATTTGATAAGGGACCAAACTTCATGAATGGATGCAATGTTTATCAACTTATGTTTTGAATAATGGTCTGAACTTTAATTCCATCATTCTTCTATTTGGAAAATGGGTTGATATCGATTCTGATAGGTGACGTCGTTTATTATTTCCTTGAAACTTTGGTTCAGGTTAACTTGGAAGCCTTGCATTGATGCAATCATATCTTTGAGAATTTCCACTCTTTTATTTGATATGTAGGAACCTTTTGAGAAAGTTCGAAATAAGCATTGGCCTTGACAAAATCCCTTCAACTTTGAAGGGCGCCCCTTTTTCCTTCTACTTCTTATCTTCTTTCTTCCTCTTTTTAATAAATAATATATAAACTTTATTCATAATGTCAATATGAGTATGGCATATGTCTTCTGTCACGGTAGGGTTATATACCATCTAGTTTGTCATGTTATATTCCCCGACCAAGAGACGTTGTGTATGGGAGATTGATGATCATATGGATAAAGGCCCTTCTGAGTATGACAAATGTCTTCTGTCATGGTAGGGTTATATACCATTTAGTTTGTTATGTTATATTCCCCGACCAAGAGACGGCGTGTATGGGAGATTGATGATCATATGGATAAAGACCCTTCTAGCAGACGTAGATTTCGCAGAATGGGTGTTGTGAATCATATGTTTCTTCAGCTTCTCTCTCAGTACCATTTTTCGATTTTCAATGGAACTTTGGTACAAGTTAGTTAAAGCACTCCACATTTGAAAAGCATAGTCTTTTCTTGTGACATGTGGGATAACATGATCCTCACGACATCAAGAATAATCCTCTTTGCTTTTATGTCTTTCTTGTCAAAAACAGCTTTGTCTGCAGTAATTGTAGGTGTATTGTTGACTAATATCCAATAGTTCATTCTCCTGAAGAATGAGTACAATTTTAGCCTTCCATGTGTTAAAATTTACCGCCCCATCTAGCCTATCTTCGATTCTTAAAACAGTAGCCATAGCCAGGATAAGTCCAAGAACCTATAAATAAACAAACCACCTGTTCTCCCTTCTTTTTCCAAGTCTGAACTTTATCAATGACCTTACTTCTGCCCTTCAAAGTGGCTCTGATACCATAAAAGTTTTTATGTTCCCAACCTTGTTTCAAGTTTCAATTGTGCATATTGTTTAATGCCCAACCCCAATATTGATTTTGACTGCAAGTTAGGGTTTTCTTTCCATAAACAACACAGTAAATGAAACACTTGGAAATTTTCACACACCTTTTCAATGATAGGAAATTAAAGACAGCCACACCATAAAAAATAAACACTCGTATTTTTAGCTAAACTTGGCTGAAGAAAAACCCTGAAGGGAAAACCTGATGAGAGAGAAATTTTTATTTTCCAAAGACAAATTACACAAAATCATAGCTGTACTTATCTCAATACTCTTCTTCTCAAAATTGAATCAGACAAACACTGTAGTGACTGTACGGACTGCTGAAATTTTACAGACTTTATTCTTGAAATTTGTGCCCAGTTGACAGCAGTACAGCCTCACACGTGCAACCTTGAAAACTATGCCAAAATTAATTAATACTCAGAATCTATCCTTGTCTCTATTTTTGTGCCTATTTTAACAGTATCAAATGCAAAGATTCTCCTCGATTTGTGTGCCCAGATTCCTCCATTTCTGTGTAGTCTCGATTTTTGTGCATAAAATCTTCCTCGATTTGTGTGTTGTACTTCACTATTGTTCTCCTTGGGATTTGTGCCACTTCCAAAACTTAGGAAGTGGTGCCAGTTTCTCTCTCTTTTCTACTCGTCCTTCTCTCCTCAGAAGGTCTATTTCTCTAGCACTCCAAAATCTCTTTGGATGAAAGTGATAATGATACCTCGAATCCCTAGTTTCTCCCCTTTTTGTTCCTGGTAACTTCCTCTTAAGATTCAATAGCCGAGATTAGATTTTGGGCCAATGAGATCTAAGGCTCACATTAAAAAACTCATTAATAACTCATTGAATAAAAATAAGTGCACTTTTCCATTTAAATACGGATGAGTCATTTTAATTATTCACCCACTTTATTTCTCATAAAGTCAATTAAAAAATATAACCATGAACAACTTTATAAAGTGACTTTAAAACTTATAAAGTACTTCTCACTTTAATAAAGTGACTAGGGACCTCATTAAATGATTATCCACCCCTAGGCATCAAAAAGGTGGAAAACCACTAGCCTTGCTGCAACTTTTAACACTACAGTAATTATTGGGGACCCTATAGCCTCATTAAATGATTATCCACCCCTAGGCATCAAAAAGGTGGAAAACCACTAGCCTTGGTGCAATTTTTAACACTACAGTAATTATTGGGAACCCTATAGCCTCATTTAATGCTGTGAACAGACCGTACAGGCACAGATTTCAAGGGAGTTTGCAAGCATAGAGTTCGAGACAAGGTGTTGCTGTTTCGTGGCATGAATCCCGAGACAGTCAATTGTTAATTGATGGCATAGATTCCGAGGTCAATTTGTTGCTGCTCTGTTGGCACAAATCTCGAGGTATACCTGCATTAATTGTTGAGTTAGTCCATACAATAATACTCTGGACAGAACCTGAGAAAATCTGTATTGTACTGTTCAGCATGTGTGGATAAATTTTAGCACGGTTTCCAACGCAGCACTGGGTGTGAAGATAAGTGGTTTTGGTGGAGTTTATGATTGCTTGATGACTGTAACAGAAGTTTTTGTGTAAATTTCTGAGGTTTTCCCTCTGTAAGAGAAGCTAATTTCTCTCAAGGGTTTTCCCCTAGTGGGCTTTTGCCTTGATCATTGGACCTAAAATCACTATGTAAATTTGATGGATGTCTCCAGTTGGTGTGCTTAGCAAAGTATTTTAGCATTCAATTGATTCTGAATCTTGAACTATTGAGTCTTGAGTCTTGACAAGCCTAAAATCTCAGAGATCTCAGAGATGCTAAGTGTTTGACAAAATGTTTAAATGAAAGTTGAATTATTTTTTCATTAAAAATCTTCAATGTGGTGAAAGATTGTTTATCGCCAAGAGTGAAAGCTACAACACTTAATCCACTACCTTCTCCGCTGGCCCATAACCCTCCTGCCATGTGTAGCATGAACACAACCAAGAGTCCACCCAAAAATCAAAGTATGGGATCGCCCCAACAAATTGGATCCACAAATTCTTCCAGACCTTCATTAGGTTTCTAGATGATAAGAAATTAAGGAGGTTGCGATCGACTCTTGACAAATTGATCAAGGGGCGCAAAGAAGAACCTAGTTGCACACCTCGGAAAGGAAAACTCGGCCCATTGTTCACAAGAAGAAACCACAGACCAACCAGAAATTTAAGATGGATGTGCAAATCCAGGGATACAAAATACGAGATGTCAAGTTGGATCTGGGATCCAATGTCAATATTTTCCCAAAGAAGACACGGGAAATGATGGGGAGGCCATGTTGGTGTATTCACCTATTCAGTTGCGACTGGCAAATCAATACATGATATATCCTTTTGGTCACCTCCAAAACATTGAGGTTTATTTGGGCAAAGTAAAAACAGTTATAAATTTCGAGGTCATCAAAATCATCGATGAGGACTCCTACCCCACTTTGTTGGGATGTGAGTGGGCCGACAGTAATAAAGCAATAATCAAATTGAAGAGGGAGATGTCGTGTAACACCCCGGTTTTGACCCCGTTTGCATTAAAAATGTATATGATGTAAATATTGTATCTAATCGTGGCGTGGAGCTAAAGGCAAAAACCCCACCATCGATTTAACGTTTTATGTTTTGGCGATTAAAAATCGTTTCCTAGTATTTCGTGCTAGCCAGGCACATTATAATTTTGGACATCATGTAAATATGCAATTTAATTAAAATACCCACAACCAGCTATGTCAATGTAACGTTAAAAGAGATGGGGGCATGATTTCCTAAGGATAAGGGGGGGGGGGTATTCAAACCTTGAGCCAATGGGGAAAAGCCAAATGTCAAGGGGAAAACCCATCAAGCTGTCAGCCACCTTTCTTGTCTTACTCACCCAATCATTTATTTCTGCCAGAAATTGGTTGAGGTAGTTATTGCATGGGGATGGGAAGAGTATGGCAGTCCAAATTCGAATTGGAGAAGCCATTAGTTTTTGGAAAACATGATTTTGACTTTTGGGGCAAGCTAACACCGAAAAATGCATGCCCATGCTGTTGTTCACCCACGTCCTCCATTTCCTCATGCAATGGAAGCTTGGAAAGTTGTTTTCCTTCACGTGTTTGTCTGTTGTGTATGTTTCTTTCACGTTGGGGGAAGATTTCTTCATTTTCCCCATGGCCAGGAAGTTGTTTTGGTAATGCTCAGTGCTGGGCTCCTTCATTCACGATTTGTTGTCGTTTTCCTCATTGTGCATGCCCAGGAAATCCGTTTTGGTGTTGTGGAGTGAATGGCCAGCAAAGAATTACGATTTGGGGTTTGTAGCAGTCGATTTGGCTCATGCAATGCCCAGAATCGATGTTGAATTCGAATTTCTCATTCTGGGTTGTTTTTCCCCATTCTACCAATCCATTTTTTGTTGCAAAACATTTTTTCCTCCACCCAGAATTTTGTATCTTGCTGTGTGTGCATCTTTTGCCTTCGTCTGAACTGGTTTGGAGTGGAATTGGGTCTAAACTAGCTTGATAATCCTAGTGTAGGAAGGAACCTCAGACAGATCTAGAGGGGTTGGCTTTCTTCTTTGCACACCCTAAATAGCACTGAAATGGAAGGCATAGCCTGAGGGACTGTGTAGCAGAGAAGGGGATGCTTCCTTGTGTTGGGTGTGTAGATGTTTTAGAAGCCAAGCCATATCTGGTGCAGGTGTCCATAGCTCTGTGGTTGAGCTCACTAGCTTTCCACCTCCTTAACAGCCTAATAAACCCAAATGCAGTTTTGGCTTGGCTGAATTTTGATACATCTTTAGCTATGTGTGAGCCTGCTAGTGTTCCCTTATTCCTTATGGGAATCATGTCTAGCTCGAGTGTGGCAATGGTGTTGAGATATTGACGAGCACACTGGCCTATGGTTGGGTGGAACGTTGCAGTGGCATAGCTGGTTGCGGGACAGGCTTCTTTCAAGATATGTATTCTTGTGTATTTTATCTCTGCAACTGTATTTGTTTACGAATTAATATGAACATGTTGAATGCTTAAATAAATGTAATTGCTTCCGCTATATTTGCAATTGTTATGCATCTGTACATGTTGTTAGTTCAATGCATTTTATTATTACATTATGGGGCTTAGATTGCCCAGATTCGATAGCATTATAGTCGCGTTCTCTCCCTAGTAGAGGGGTGGGGACGGGACATGTCGTTTGAAGCAAATGAGAACAAATTCATATAGCCCATCAAACCTGTAAAGGGGGAAAGACATACAAAGCCCGTGGATAATGTGATGGATGGTACCAGCTACATAACTTAACCGAGGCATGAGGGACAATTATATTAACCCCACTATGGATGGAGAAGTATATAATCCTACGAGTCGAACCAGGAGACCTTACAGGCCTTTCAAGAACACAACTGCGAGATGTCATCTCATCATTGCACCATGATCAAATATGTTTGATAGACTAGTGAGGAGCTAAGAGACCCCCATATCCTTAATGGCAAGGGAAATATAGGGGAATTCTTCGAAGATATGTGCCTAACAATCCCAAAAAATAATGGGTACCTGCCCTGGATGTCACCTTAAGATCCACACCATCTCGATGGTGGGTGACACACAAAGATGGCCTCCAAGGATGGGAGGAGTCCCAACCAACCTTGTGACATTGTTTACCTCACCCCCTAAATACTAGGTGATTGTCATCCTATGAGCAAGGATCCAATTAATTTCCAGAGGGTTTATGAAGGAAGGACTGACCCAACCTATACCTTGATGGGTGCGTTCAGAAATGAAACAAGGCTTCTCAGAGCAATTATGGGTTAACAACTTCAATTACACCTTGGGACCCATTCTCAAGCACTGGTACCTACATGAGGAGGTATAGAGAAAGACTCACAAGTGGAAAACTTTCAAGGAGAGATTATGTTCAACATTTTCCAACATAGGTAAGACCTTAAGTATCACCACTTCTACCTTGAAGTCAATAAAGTCATTTCAGTTTGAGGCTACAATAAATAAAGCATTGAACCATGTACGTAGAGCCCATAAGCACAAGAAACCACATGAGAAACAAATTTTACAAGTGGACAAATGAACATTCAACATTTAAATTTTAAATGTTGCACCAAAATAACTAAAGAGCCATAAGAAGAGGATGACCCGGAGAGGTTGCAGCACCTCTCCTTCCAAGAAAAGTGTTGAATTTTAGCATTAGCATATAACTTTAAAAAATTGTAGATGAACTTAAACAAATAATCAGTGCAGTAAAAACATATTCATCACATCAGCACAATGGACACAAGATTTTTCACTGGGGAAACCTTCAAAGGACAAAAACTCCAAAAAGCATTAGTAGCTCATCTCCTAAATGAGATGACTTAGGAAATTCTTCAAAAAGTTCCTCAAACCCAAATCTGGGTTTTACCACAGTCATAATAAAATTTATCAGTAAAAATCACACTGATAATTTTAAACCACAATTTCCAAATTTACAAAAATTACCCAATGAGGGCTTTATCAAGAAAAACGGAGATTTCTCTCTCCTGCCCGAGAAACACAGGCTACCAGCAAAAATCTCAGGCTGTTGACTACCCGAAAAATATCTTCTGTTGTACCCGAGCTGCCCAATCTGTCCTTCATTGCAGCCCGCAATCTTTTACCTGCCCGGTTGCTGCCCGTGGTCTGCCTGGTCTGCCCGGCTACCTAATATGCAGCTCTGCTGCTGCCCGAAGGGTTTGTAGCCCTGCCTGTGGCCACGGCAGCCCTGATAGGGTCTACCCTAGGCTACCCGAGGGTTGGCCGTGGGCCAAACCCTCATGGGTATGCCTGCTAGAGGCTGCCTGAGGGTGCCTATAGGACCTTCAGCCCTCACGGTAGGGTTGTGATGAGCTTTCTGGAGGTGTACGGAAGGGTTGTGCCTTGCCTAAAAAGAAAATCACAGCCCATGAGTGGAAGAAAAGGGAGCTACCCGAACTCTGTCTTATCTTCCTGAAAAAAGAGAGAGCAAACAGCCCGTGAGGCAAGAGAGAGAGCTATGGCTGCTCGGAAAAAATTGGAAGAGCTTCCAAAAATTTTGAGAAGAAAAGTGCTGATAAAAACCCTAGCTGAGGGTTTGCTGAGGATGCCCTAGCTGAGGCAAAATCTTCTTCAATAAAATTAGCAGCTTCACCTGTCAGAGCAAACTTGTGTGTAATAATGAGAAGACTTGATCTTCTTTTATAGCCTTCATTCACCTGTTAAGTGGACCAAAATTAGAAAAGATAAAAATTATAAAATTTTAATATTTTCCTAATTTCACTTTTACCTTCTTACCAAAAGGTCTTTTTATTTATCTTTGACTTTTACCAAAAGTCCTTATTTATTTTTTACTTCCACCTTTGGTCCTTTTCCTATGGCACAAAAGTCCTTATTTAATTTGACTTTTGACTTTGCCTTTTTTCCAAGTGGTCCTTTTTTATTCCAAAAGTACATCATCATAAACCAAGAGAGTTACTAATGCTTTTATCTCACACTCTGTGTGACACCTAGATATGGTACTAGGGTAACTTAACCAAGGGTAGCTAATCCTTGGAGAAGTACACCAAGGCCATAGATCAAGGGTCAAAGTTCCACACATGCCTAGACCCAGTCTAGGGCTTACAGTGCCTTCCTGGTAACAGACCAGGTGCTTCCATTCTCCAAGAGAATGGCTACTCAAAACTAAGCTGAGTCTACCAGTACTAGACTAGTCTACATCGTGGTCCTGGACCAAATGTCTACACAACACTAGGTTGAGTCTACCCAGGGCAGAGTTGGGTCTATATCATGGTCCCAGACCAGATATCTACCATTCAACAGAATGGTCACTCAACACTGGGTCGAGTCTTCAATGTGGTCCCAGACCAGGTGGTCCCATTCTCCTAAGAGAAGGGCTCTCGATGCTGCTCAGAAAAATCAACACTCCCTCTTAGCAAGAGAGGCATTCTCTGCCATACCAAGCTTGTCACGGAAGTACACGAACTTTGATGCTACCAGAGGCTTGGCAAGATATCTGCAATCTGTTCATCTGTACGAATGTACTGCAACTTCAGAGCACCTCTCTACACTAGGTCTCTGATGAAATGATACCTCATTTCAATGTGTTTCGATCTATCATGAAACATTGGGTTCTGTGAAAGCTTTATGCAACTCTGATTATCGCAATGGATTATCGTTGAGTCAAGTTTTCCCTCGAACAGATCAGATAACAACTTTATGAGCCAAGCTGCTTCCTTGCAGCAATATACTCTACCTCAGCTGTACTCTGAGCTATGGAACCCTGCTTCCTGCAGGACCAAGAGATCATTGCTAATCCCATACTGAAGCAATAATCAGAGGTACTTTTTCGGTCAACTACACTGCCAGCCCAATCTTAATCTGAATATCCAGATAACAATACTCTGCTGCTGGAACTATACCTGAGCCCATACGTGATAGTACCTCGCACATATCTAAGTACATGTTTGGCAGCTACCAAGCATATGTGCTTCGGATTTGACATGAACTGACTCAGTGCATTCACTGTATAGCAGATGTCTGGTCTCGTATGCACGAGATACATCAGGGAACCAATAAGCTGTCTGTATAGAGTAGAGTCCACACTCTGTGAACTAGAGGCCGAGTCTCGCAACTTTGTCAAGTTGGTAGTCATTGGTACGCTCATGGACTTGAAGTCTTGCATCCCAAATCCCTGCAAGATATCCACAGCATACTTTCCTTGTGTCAGGAAGATCTCACCTAGCTTTTGCCAGACTTCTAAGCCAAGGAAGTAATGCATCAATCCGAGATCTTTCATCTCAAATTCAAAGGTAACCTGCCTCTTACACTAGTCTATCAATTGTTCGTCACCTGTAAGAAACAAGTCATCTACATATAGAAGAAGTATCAAGACATGATTATGAACAACTTTAAAGTACAAGTTAGAATCAACTGTACTTTTGGAAAACCCCAAGTTATGGAGAAATCCATCCATCCAAGCATACCAGACTCTCGGAGCCTATTTCAGTCCATACAAGGCTTTCTTCAGTTTACAAACATGGGTCTTCTTCCCATGAGTCACGAAGCCTTCAGGTTGTTCAATAAAAACTTCTTCCTGAATCTTACCATTGAGAAAGGTTGTCTTTACATCCATCTGATGTAACTGCAGCAAGTGAAATGATGGTTCTAATAGTAGTATACCTAGCAACAGGAGAAAATGTCTCATCATAGTCAATGCCTTCTTACTGAGTGAAGCCACGAGCTACGAATCTGGCTTTATACTTCTCCACACTCCCATCTGCAGCATGCTTGATCTTATAAAGCCATCTGGAAGTCACTACTGACTTTCTTGCAAGTCTGGGAAGAACTTCCCAAACATCATTCTTCATGATTGATTTATACTCTTCAATCTTGGCATCAACCCATACCTGTTTACTTGTTGCATCTTTGTATGATGAAGGTTTTGAACTGATAAGCTAACTCATAAGAGCAGAGTACTTCCGTGGTCTTATGCTCTCTCTGAAAGTCCCTAGAGGAGCTTTATGCTTCTCGGCTTCTTGTACCGTCTCTCGATACCAAGCAGGTCTCCTTTTGGAAGGAGGAACTTCAAGTAGTTCTTCTAGTGGACTTTCAATGTTCTCAAAAATATCTGGAATTTGATCATCAAATTCCTCTTCCTCCCTATGAATTTCTGAATCTGGAAACTCAAGTGGAGAAACTGCATCTTCCGATGAAAGCTCTAGTGTTTTACGAAACACAGTTTCATCATGGAAGATCACGTCTCTGCTGACCTCAATGTGCCTCTGTCCAGGTATATATACTCGATAAGCCTTTGAGCAATCACTGTATCCAACAAAGGTACCTTTCTTACCAAAGGGCTCTAGCTTGGCCCTCTTCTCTTTTGGCACATGAACATACACAAGGGTACCAAATATCCTCATGTGATCAACTGCAGGTTTCTTCTTGGTGAAGACTTCTTCTGGAGTCTTCTCCCCCAAGATAGCATGTGGGCTTCTATTCTGAATGTATACTGTAGTTCCTGTAGTTTCAGCCCACAAAGACAAAGGAAGATCTAGATCAGTGATCATGGCTTTAGCAGCCTCACAGATAGTTCTATTCTTCCTTTCTGCAACCCCATTCTGCTGGGGATTGTAAGGAACTATCAGCTCTTTCTTGATTCCTGCTTCTCGACAAAAATCATCCAACTCATTAGATTCATACTCACCTTCGTTATTTGATCTCAAGATACGGATGTGCCTGCCAGTCTGGTTTTCAATCAGTGTCTTGAACTCTTTGAACTTGTCAAAGGTTTCACTCTTGGCCTTAAGGAAGTAAATCCAAGACTTCCGAGAGTAGTCATCAATAAACAAGATATAATATAAACACCCACTCAAGGAGGGTGAAGACATGGGTCCACAAATGTCAAAATGAATCAAATCCAAAATACCTTTAGATCTACTCTTGCTTCTAGGAAAGGATTTCTTAGTGTTCTTACCTAGAGCACATCCTTTGCAGATTCCATCATGTTTTGGAGAAACTTCTGGCATACCTGTAACCATTTTCTGCAATCCTGGGAGAGCTGTGTAGTGAAGGTGTCCAAACTTTCTATACCAAAGTTCACAAGGATCAACTGTGTGATGTACCAAAGCATGAGTGGAAACTTTGGATGCCTTATAGAGGTCTCCCTCTCGAACCCCAATCTGTACTGCTAAGTTTAGATCTGTGTCTTTTGCCCATAAAAAGACCTTCTTGTCCATAAAGAGGACTCTGTGGCCCTTGTCTTCTAAACCAGCAACAAATAAAAGATTCTTCTTTAAACCAAGAACATAAAGAATATCATCAACATGAAGAACCGTACCCGAGTCAAGTTGAAGTGAAGTTGAGCCAACTCCTTCAATCTTGTAAGTGAAGTCATCTCCAAGTTCTACCTGAGTGGTGAACTTCTTTCTATAACTGGTGAGGGTACCATGGTTACCTCTCATGTGCCTGGAAGCACCACTGTCCACTAACCAAGAAATGGAGCAAGCTGAGATAGAACCAGTTAGAGCAGAGATCAAATAGTACTCTCTTTTGGGCTCATCAGTTTTATTAGCCTTGGTTTTCTTCTTCTTTGGTTCTTCATCTTCTTCTTCCTCTGCTTCTGCAGCAGATTGCTTGAAACCTTCTCTTGGGTTTCTTCTTGTTCTGGCTGCAGTCTCTAGCATAATGTCCAAACTTGTGACAAGTATAACATTCAATTTTAGACATGTCAGAAAACTTACCCTGAGGTTTCTTACCCTTCTTTTGCTGAGGGAAAGGCTTCTTGAACTTCTTAGTCTTTGATGCAAGTGCAAGGTTATCCTCCTTGATTACCTTGTCAGTGTTCCTTCCTTCTTCTTGTATGCAATCATGCCAAAGCCTTTCAAAGGTTGGCTGATTTTCCCGTCCACATGCGGATGCCATGAAGGTTTCCCAAGTGCTTGGGAGACCATCAACCACTTTTGCACAAGGTCATCATCATCAACAGTAATACCAATAACAAGGAGTTGATCTCTTACCTGTGCAATCTTTGTGAAGAAGGAACCAATGCTTTCATCTTTGTTCAGCTTCAAAGTTCGTAGCCTCTTCTTCAAGACTCTCTTTTGACTGGGAGTCTTCTTTTCATATAGGTTGACCAAAGTATCATAGCATTCTTTAGCAGTCTTCAAAGATGTGATGTTAGGCATCAATGCTTCTCTGATAGAATCATAAATTTCTTCTAGCCTTACCTTGCTTCCTCTTGTAGGCCAGCCTACCAACATTTGTAGTTGGCTCTTATGTGACATTAAGAACAATGTCATCCAATTCATTCTCATCTAGAATGGCTGTCAACCTAGCCTTCCAAGAGTTGAAGTTTGCTGAACCATAGAGCTTCTCTTCCAGTTTGAAGCCATTGATGGCCATCTCTGTCACTTATCCAAATGTTAGATCTGCAAATCTTATTCCAAGATCTAGTGAAAAACAACAGCAGTGTCCCTCTACTGTGTTTTCACATGATAAACTCTGATACCATGTTGAATTTTAGCATTAGCATATAACTTAAAAAATTTGCAGATGAACTTAAACAAATAATCAGTGAAGTAAAAACACATCAGCACAATGGACACAAGATTTTTCACTGGGGAAACCTTCAAAGAACAAAAACCCCAAAAAGCATTAGTAGCTCATCTCATAAATGAGATGACTTAGAAAATTCTTCAAAAAGTTCCTCAAACCCAAATTTGGGTTTTACCACAGTCACAGTAAAATTTATCAATAAAAATCAGACTGATAATTTCAAACCACAATTTCCATATTTACAAAAATTACCCAATTAGGGCTTTATCAGGAAAAATAGAGATTTCTCTCTCCTGCCTGAAAAACACAGACTACCAACAAAAATCTCATACTGTTGACTTCCCGGAAAATACCTTCTGTCTGTTGCCCGAAAAATCTCAGAGTGCCCGAACTGTACCCGAGCTGCCCGATCTGTCCTTCACTGCGACCCGTGATCTTTTACCTGCCCGGCTGCTGCCCGTGGTCTGTGTTGGGCTCTGCTCTGCTAATGCAAATCAAACCTTAAATTTATATCAATCCGGGTCAGTAAGCTTAGAGGCATATCCAAGTTTGGATAATCTAATTATCTGTGAAATAAACCTACTGGCAGATTAAAAATACTGTAACTTTAAAGATACAAAAATCCTTTTACAGGGACAGCTTCATTTGTTTCTTTTCAAGTACACAGCAATCTATTTATGAAAACAATCTATTTGTAAAAGCAATAAAAATAATTAAACAACAGCTCTAACCCTAAGATACAGACTACAAGGCTCTGCCTAATATTCCAGCGCTGAATGAACAATTAACCATTAAATTCCCTTACAAGAAAGTGTTCATAATTTATAATTGCTCTAGACACTTCATCATCAAATAAGCAACGATATATAGCATCCAGAAATCGTGGTCTAAACCGTCCCTTCAGTATTTATCCAATAAAAGAAACAGAGCTTAAAAAATGCAAGTAATGTGCAGCACATAGGAATCGTAGCCTGAACCATTCAAATGAGATAACAGAGCTTTTATAAACCGATTGAAAACTAGTTGAACTTGTTCTGAAATAACAAAGTTAAATCCTACAGAAATTAAACATACCACTAGCACGATTTAAACCAATTGCATCAATCCAAATCGCTGCAATAATCCAAAACGCATTCACCGGCAAGTAAAAGAATGTGCAAACTCAACAATGGGGGCCCTCCAATGCCTCGTTCACACACCAATTGAAGAATTACAGAACTTGAACTCTAAATGTATTCACCATAAATCGATTACACAGTAAAAACCACGCAGTTCAGAAGCAATATGCGTTCTTCCCAAAATCGTGATGATTTCTTCATTGTTTTGTGAAGTACTTATACAAATTTGAAAGAAAACTGGAAATGCTATAATCCTGGAAACTAATTAATGAACATAGACATCAAGATCCTCTATCAGATCCGTGAGACTCAACAAAATCAGAGCCGCCCTTCTTTTATGCTAAGTGGTAGCACAGGTGGTCGCCTTTGACTTAGGTTGACTTGACACCTGTGAGAGCCATATCAGCTATCCGTTGGAAATTCATCCATCCTTGGACACTGAGGATCTTCCCTCCATCTTCCAGTTCCTGCCTAGCTGTCCTGCAAATGCTCAACTTTGGAGATAATACGGGAAGTTAGCACATCCCGTAATCTGAATAAAAAATCTTAGTTAAAATGCTTAAAAAGTCTCAAAACTCAATTTATTAGAAAGCAATGACATTATACCTCTTAACCAAGGTTCATGGGTGAACTTTACAGCTTTTCTAATCAATATGAAGGTTTTATGAAGGGAAATGAAAGATATCTAAGTGGAAAAAAGAGGTCAAAACGGTGCCCAACATCTCCCCCAAGAGGAAACTGCTGCATGTCCCCATGCCAAAAATATTTGACCCTGTTTAAAAACCAAAATTTTGCTGCTGATCATCTTGTTTCTAGTCTTCTGTCTGTGATGATGCATCTGTTAAAGCCCGAGATGCATAGAGGACCTTCAGTCTCTCATACTTAGCCTTATAAACCTTCCTTTGCTTATACCGTCTGTATGCTTGTTTAGAGATGCGTGTCCTCTGAACCTTCAGCTTCCTGTTGACTTCTCTTAGCTTCTCATTCTTTTGCTCAAGTTCCTCTATTTCAAGTTTTAATCTCTTAATCTCTTTATTGTTTTTAGAAGCCTTCTTTTTCTTCATTTTTATTGGAAGCTGCTCAGAATTGGTATCTATTCCAAATTCTTCATGCTCTTGTGCTGAATCTTCTTTTTCCCCTTCCATAGCTTGCTGCTCTGAGAAAAGGGAAGCTGAACCTTTGGGTAATTCCTGTCTTGACTGCTTTTCTTTTCCCTTCTCTTGCTGATCCAAAAAGAGATTGATCCTTTTTGTCTGCTTGATCACCTCATCAGGGTTTTGGATATCCTGTCCTATTTCAGCTGCTGGATCTTCTTCTTGACTCCCCAAGGCTTGCATATGTTCCTCATCTTCTAATGCTGATTGACTTTGAGCTTGCTTATACTTTCTTGGCTTTCTCTGGTAGGTGGTGAAGATCTGATCTTGTTTTTGATACTGTTTTTCTTTTCTCTTCACACTTCTAGTTTGTATCCTTCTCTGAGGCTGTTTTGAACTTGCTGCCTCAGAGTTGTCTTCATCATCAGTAATCAGCAATACCTCTTTCTTTTTCTTCTTCCCCTTTGGCGGTTTTGAGCTTGTTGCCTCAGGGTATGTGATCATCAATAATTCATCTTCTTTGAGACCTTCTTCAAGCAATTCTTCCTGCTCTTCAAACTGATTGTGAACTAGAAATCCTGACCATGTCAAATTTTGTCTTTGTAACTCATGCTGGATGATAATTTTAATAAGTCCACAGTGAAAAAGGCTTGTCATTTTGTCTTTTGGACGCCTTTGGACAGCTTTAGCCATCTTAGTCAAACTCTGTAGCAGGAAATAGGGCATATTGATCTCACATTCACCTTTTAAATGCTGCAACAGCTTAATGTGGTAAAGATAAACAATGCTGAATCTGCCTTCACAAGTAATAAATTTTTGAATGACATAAACTATTTCATCCCAGGGATGAACCAGCCAACTTCTTGGTATCCCTTTCTTCCAATTGACTGACCCTGCTCTTGATCTGCACAAAAATGACATCCATGCTTTCTCTTTAAACTGTTTAGTCTTGAAAAACCTTTCTCCTTGCTGTGGCAAGCCAGTAACTTGTGCTAGGATGTCTTTTGACAGTCTAAAATGCAAGTTCCCCACTATAACTCTTTCTCCATCAAAGGTTTCAGCAAAAGCTAGACTAGCCTGCTCATTATGCCCATTAAACTTTTCGAAGAAAGTTACCCACTGCTTATTTTCAAAAATCTCCAGGAAACTATCATGAATATCAGTGGAATTAAATTTTACTGGTTCCAATCTAGCTGACATTTTGAATTTAAACAGAAAACTTCAATCTTTAACTCTGTGTTTGTCTTCCTATCCCCACAACAATACTCTGAATTTGTGAAATTTCTGTTGGTCTAAACAGAGTATTCAGAAAAGAAAAGGATTTTAAGTTTTACCTCTTCTCTAGCTGTCTTCCTTTCCTCCTGCGCGATTTCCTCGGCAAATGGTGTATTCACACTTCCTTCTCACTGACTGTCTTTCTTCCTGCGCGATTTCTTCAGCAAATGGTGTATTCACACTTCCTGTAACCCACGGCCCCTTCTTACTGTCAATTATCTTCACACAGCAGTCGATTTTGCAGAGACAACAATTGGACTCGGCCTCAAGGAAAATGACCAAGTCGTGGTCTCCAATTTTACCAATTCATAATACAGACTCAAGCTCATTTACATGCTGTCGTGGGGCATCTTTCCACATTTTTCTTCATTATTGCATAAACATGTCACTTCATTCAATTACTCATTCAGAAGAAATGAAAGGTAAGGTTTTACCACGTTTTATATTCATTTTAATTTCCTTGTATGCCCAACGTCTATTTGAACAAGCTGTAGTAAAAGGAATTTTTTTTTCTTTTAAAATAAACCTCTTTTTCTTTTAAAAGATGCGCTGAAGATATATGACCATTGTTCCCTTCCTTAAATTCTATATGTTACCTAATGCATGATGCACTAAATACACATATAAAAGAAACTTTTGAAATTCCTTTATGTCAAAATATTTCACTTTTTGCTGAGAAGGAGACCCTGTTTGTCTTTAAACCAAAAACTCTGCCTGTAGAATGCAGTATATGTCCTGTAGAATGCAGTATAGACTTTGGCCATTTAAAATTTCCCTTGGGTTTGATCCTGACAACCATCTTGACCCCTAGGGTGGAAAAATGAAGTGCTGGCAGAGACTAATGGAAGGTAAGTAGAGTACTGGCAGAGACTAATGGAAGGTAAGTAGAGTACTGGCAGAGACTATCAGAATAATGAAAAAAAAAAAAATAGGCAGTCAAGCTTTACAATAGTTGGTAATATGTCATCACTTAAAAACAAAGAATTCTGAAACTTTTTAAAACATAAAAACTATAAATTCTTACAGACTTTGCTTGATATCCCTGTATGATGAGCTTGCTGCCTGATGAAGTTGGTTTGTATTCTGATTCATTTCTGTCCTTCTAATGTCTTTTGTCTGCTATCTCAGATTCCTTCTGCTTCACTGAAAGTCAGGTCCCTCTGCATTGTTAAAAATTACTTGTATTGCTGGAAATCAGGTCCCTTCTGCATATGGAAAAGACTTGGAGGGTTGTAAAGAAGCATGAAAATGCTTATCCCCCTCACAGCCCTACCTTTTGACTTGTCCTCAAGTCAAACAAGATCTTCATTATTTGGAAAATAAAACTATGTAAAAGAACAGGAAATTGGAAAAAGATATTTTTGTGAATTTTCAATGGCCAGGCAAACCTGGTTTTCCACAGAAAATTCAAGTTTATATTGTGCCAGTGAACTGGTTTTCACAACTAAACTTCTTTTTTTTCTTGTTTTTATATATATATATATATATATTTTTATATTTTGGTTTTTTTTTTTGATTTTTTTTTCTTTTTCTCTTTTTTTGTTTTATTTGCTTGCTGTATCAGATCAGCTAAGGAGCAGGTGAAGGAGAAACACTGATGTGTCTATCCAGCACTTGCATTTCCTTTTGCTGTGAAATCTGTTGTATAAAATCTGCCTTGTTGATAGGTTTGTTGTACAGCTTGAGTCGGTGGCCATTGACCACAAATGTACGTGCTTCATCATCTATGGTTTGAAGTTTGACTGAACTATTATCATATACTTCAAGAATCTCATATGGACCAAGCCAGTGAGTTGTGAATTTGGCTTTAAAATCTTTAAACTTTGAGTCAAACAATAGTGCCCAATCACCAATGTGAAATTGCTTCTTTTTGATAAATTTGTCATGCCATTGAGTTCGCTGCTGTTGTATTACAATAATGTGTTCTATGGCAGCCTGTCTCATCTCATCTAGCTGATTCAACTGAAGTATTCTTTCTTGCTGAGCCGCAGAAAGATCCATGCCTAAATCTGCTGCTAACTTGAAGGTATGAATTTGAAACTCTATAGGGAGGAAGACTTGCTTACCGTAAACAAGCTGGTAAGGAGAAAAACCAGTACTGTTTTTCCAAGTGATCCGGTATGCCCATAAAGCTTCAGTAAGCTTAGCTGACCAATCCTTCCTATGCATCTGAACAGTTTTGGTGATAATGCCTTCTAAAGTCTTGTTTGTAGATTCCACTTGTCCATTTGCTTGTGGATGGTAAGGGGTGGACTTTCTGTGCTTGATCTTGTACTTTTCTGCAATCTCCTGCACTAGTTTGGAGGTAAACTGGGCACCTTGATCAGTTACAATCTCCCTAGGCACTTCGAAACGGACAAATATTTCCTCAAACAGAAAATTTACCACAGTTTGCTCTGTGGTTCTCGGTAAAGGTTTGGCCTCTACCCATTTAGTAACATAGTCCGTACAGACCAGAATGTACTTCTTCCCTTGTGATGGCGGATGAATTGGACCAATGAAGTCAAGGGCCCACTTTTCAAAAGGTTCAATGAGGATCTGTGGTTGGAGTGGCATTTCATCAGACCGGACTGGCCGTCCCATCCACTGACAAGTATCACAACTTCTAACATACCTCTTAAGCATCTTTGAAAATAGTAGGCCAATAATACCCCAAATTGAGTATCTTGTATGCTGTTCTTTTATCTGCAAAATGGCCACCACACGGTTCGTCATGACATGCCTTTAAAATATCTAAGATTTCATCCTGGCGTACACATCGTCTTATAATTAGGTCATATCCTATGTAAAAGAGGTCACCATTAACCCATATATGCCTAGCACTTTGTTTAATAACCTTTTTCTTTTCTTTAGATGTCATAGATGG
>LPNX011080110.1:0-22807 GCA_001517045.1 Pseudotsuga menziesii
TAGTATCAACAATAGCATCCATTGTGGATGCAAGTGAGCGGCGAATCTCATCGCCGCCACGAAAAGAATCACTTATGCCCCTTAAGCGGGCAAGCTCAATTAGAATTGTGGCATTGGGATCCATTGCAGCACCTGCAAAAAAAACATCAATAAGCAAATCATTAGAAACATATACATGGCATATAATGACGTCTCTTCAAAATTGAAATTGAATTAAATCAAACTCAAGTTAGCAATTTAATGACAAATTCACTTACATATCTTTATTTAAACTTATGGTATTGTCCATACAACATCAAAAATCGGTATGTACAACAGCATTTAAGAGAGGCTTCAAGGGCAATATAGCCTATACATTATTTCCAAGTTGGGCCATACATGTCTATTTCTATTTGGGACTAATTTGGCATGGATTTCGAGGTTAGTTCAACGTGTACATAAGTTGTACAATGTACAACAGGATTTGGCACGATTTCCCCAGTTGGCACAAGTTTTTAGGTGTGTAATAAATGTTATAAAATTCCATATTTCTTCTATATGGGCAGAATAATAGGGAATGCCATTATGAAATTGTCCATGGTTCTATAGCGAGTATGAATTCTTTCATCACTTTTTGAAAAGATACTTGTTTATGCTTCCAGTCATATTGAAAAGATGTTTGTTTATGCTTCCTAGATTCTAGTGAAAGTGGTTTTTTTTCTAATGGTTATGGTTTTCACAATCTCTAGGAATTTTGGCTTGCTTGTAATTTTAAAGGCCTTGATTCAAATGTATGGCATATGATGTAGATTTTTAGGCAATATTTGGTTTGTTGGTGAATTTCTCTTGAAGCGTAGGCTCTTTTGGTCATGTAATTGTTTGGGTTATTGACTATTCTATTTTTTTTTAATGTACTAGATAGTTTCATTTGATTAGATATAGAATAGCATCTAAATTGGGCAAGGCATTGGCATATCATCATCTTTGGTTGGTTGGTGTTTTGGCTATGAGATGGTTGTTTATTTTTTTATGGTTTTTATTGCATTTACAAATAAAAAATGATAATTTAAGTATCTAATTGAAAAAAAAAAGCTATGGGTGAATGAATTACCTAGTAATATGACGATTCACCGGAGGATTTGTCTTCAAATGGAGGAATTGGCACTCTTCCACGCTCCTCCGGCACTCTTCCACGCTCGTTTTCGCGATACTGTTCGGTGAAAATGACTCTCAGGTGGGGGACTGTGTGTTTTTATTTTTTTTTTAAATTTACAAAACGCGTACGCGTTTTGTTGTTCTATAACGCGTGCGCGTTATTGTTACCTAGCCTACATGTCTGCTGACATGTCAGGCTCGGATTTACAATTCCAAGCGCTATGGAAGAGGAGCACGTTCTTTTTTCTATGTAACATGAGCGTGCTCCTAAAAAGTGAGGTTGCATCTAAAAGGTCCCTCAACTTCTTGCACACTCCCTTCACCATTATCTTATGATCATATTTATGAAGAGGGAATTGTTGCTCCTCATCATTTTTATGTTGATATAGGAATTCAGTTCCTATTTTTTACTCATGATGAGCTTAGGGAACATATTTTTCCAAAAGGATATTATTTACAAGCAGAAAATGAAGGTAAGAATGAACAAGTTTATGAGCAACAAAGACCATACTTGGAGAATATCCAAGCTCACAAAGGTATTCGAGATGAGGCTCATGCTGAAGATATACAAGCTTATAAATATGAAGAAGAAGCTCTTGAAATTCATAAAATGGAGGATTATGGATTCAAGAATGAATCAGAAATGGTAAATGAGCAGTATGGTCTTCTATAACAGTTAAAACTCTGTCAATATTTTTATGATCCGGTGACCGTCTATATGGAGAATTTCAGTCAATTGAAGTTTCATCCATCCCTTTTCTCTGAAAATCAAAAAGATGATGAGATGATTTTTCTCGTTCAATTTTTTAATTTTATTGAAGCATGTGCAAAGAGTTCAATTAATCTTCAAATTGCTTGAGCAGTTAATGTGGATTTCTCACTTTACTTGACCATGTTGCAAATCTGATTAGAGGTACGGTAGCGTAGGAAATAAGCTCGCTTCCCAAGTATTTTCTTTTTGTCAGTTTACAGAAGGTGCATCAGTTAGTTTGCTTCAAATAAGCCTACAATTTTTCAAATTTTGCAAAGGATGGTTTTACAGCTAACTCAATAGCCCAATGAATAGAAGGCATAGGGTCTGCTTATTTTTGGCAGCTCACAGGGAGCATGCCATCCCCAGAAGGAGCCGATGTTGGTATCGAAATTTCCCCATCAAAATTTCCCATTTATGGCAGCGCACATATAAAAAGAAGCTTATGCCAAAATCATTGATGCAGAGGCGATATTTATTCTCCTTGACTTGGTTTGTGGGGTGAATTGCAATTGAAGAATTGATACAAAATGTCATCGGGGATCGCTCTTGTCTTTATGACAATAATCATTAAGCTCTAGTAATACAAAGTATGAGAATTCATGATTTGTTCACTTATCGTCATATACTGCAAATATGTGACAGGTTATACATTGTGCATTCAAATTAAGAAGGCACTTCCTTGATGGAATTGGACCTTCATATGGAGTAATTATTGAATACTACTCCAGGGAGCTAAATATATTATTGCATATTGGTAGCTTAATGAATTTTGGCAGTTTTTTCATTTCAAATTCACCAATTTGATGAATTTTGGGATTGAAGCATTTCCCACATGAAGAACAAAGCATAAGTGATAGAGATGGTGAGGTGTGCGAAGGAGAAGAGCTTGGTCATAAGTTCTAATCTCAAAAAGAGACACTCTCCAGTTTAATAGAGATGCTCGCTAAGGAGAGAAACCTTTATATATCATCAACACTGCTAAATATTGCAAAGACACCAAGTCAGTGGTAGCCACTTTCTCACAGAGACGAGTTTATAACATTTCATATCATACATTGTTCTTTCAATATTCATCTCAGATACCATATATATCTCGTCAATGGCAAGGAGAAAATCCTGCGGCAGGAAACCCGGTTGCAACTTGAAGATTAATCTTATTATGATCTCAACTTACTTATACAAAGAGAGGGGAGCTCGAAGCCCCAACAAATTGTTTATAGTAAAGAAAACACAATCAAAGATCGAGGTGGGAGAAGCATCGAGAAAGATAGGTGGCAGACCAACCTGTTATCTTCAAAATCACATTCATATTCAAAAATATCAAAGAGCATCTTAGAAGGCCTTAGAAATTTCGAAGTGCAAGATTAGTTAAAGAATAGAACATCTGGAAGTCAAAGATCAACTAGCCCAGATTTCTTGCAAATGATTCCACACTTCGATGATTCAATTCCACAAAATTTGTAAGAGTTGGTTAAAGGGATTTGCTATTTTTTTAGATCATTTTTCAAATGTAGGAGAGACAAATGGGAGTCGATATGCTTGGAGCTTGTACAGTTCTGTAATGTTTATCTGTGTAAGAACTTTTTTGTTTTATGAATGACTTAATACCTATTTGGAGCTAGGTTTTGAACTTATATTGTGTGAATATTCTTGGTTCTGTTTGGACCCTTGTACACGTTGTTGTTTATATAGATGTTTTCTATGTAGATAATGTGTCCCCAAGTGGATATTGATGCTTACTCATATTGGAAATGTTATTTCAAGTACTTGTACTTAAATACATATGATGCAATGATAAATTGTTTGTTTATATTGTATTTATATGTTTTGAAACCTATCTCTTGGACTTAAAGTTGTACTATTATTCATTCTGCAAAATATTGTCTTTATACATGTAGTATCTGATGTTTTCAGATTGTTGTGTTTTTGTACCTTGTCTTTACACTCTTGACTTTTACATTGTTATCCACAAAACCATAAAAATAGTCTTTGATTTCTAAGGTGCGTGAACACTGCTATCCCGTGGTCTAGTTAGCACACTTTAGGATAAATGTATATTATTTGGTTGAATAAAAGTTAGATATATATATATATATATATAGTTATAGTTATTATTTCGATTTATTATTTTTCTTGTCTATGTTATTATGAGTATTTGGTTGAATAATGAATCATTTTGTTTAAGTACACTAGTTCTTTGGATATACTAGTTCATGGCAATAAATTGGTTAGAAATGTTAAATGTAAAAAAACATTCATATAAAGATTAAGAAGAATATTATTCAATTAAAAATAATTAATTATGTTTAAATTATATCTCTTGAATTTTAACACATAAAAATGTTAAAATTTGAAAATATAAAAAAGAATAAAATAAACACTTATAAAATTATTACCTAACAAAAATACATTAGTTAACTTTAAGTTGTATTATGTGAGATTTCAATACATATCAAGAATGCTGAAAATTGATTATAGAGAGAAATCAATTGGAACATGTTGATATACAACCATAAAAATGATATTAACAATAAAATAAAAAACACTATGCATTGAATTGAAGTTAGAAATGTTTAATTAACTTATGGATCACTTAGTTTGTTAAGAAATATGTGCCCTGTTGAGAACATACTTCTTTTTCTTCAAATAAAAAAAATATGAGTACAAATTATATAGGTATATTAACATTTATTATCTTACAAAATGACAATTATATTTATATAGCTGTGATATATTTGTGTGTGTAATTATTTAAAATATCACTTAATAGAATTCCATAGAAGTTGATGCAACTCTAATGAAATACATTTAATCTTGAAAGCTAGTGCTTGGTTTAGTTTTTAACTCATGTTATATTACTATTATTATAGTACAAGTGTAATAAAAAATATTCTAACATATTTAACAAAAATATTGTGAAGAAAACTTCATATATGTTAAATGAAATTCATGATAGAAAATGGAGTATAATGAATTTAATCAATAAGTTTTATAAATTTAAGAAAAAATAATAAAAAAATTAAAACATAATGATACTCAAAGGCAGAAAAAACATAAAAAAATAATACTCAACAATCTATTATAGTTAAATAGGTTGCATTCAAACTTTTAATCTATTTAAAGAGGTAATAATAATGTTTCCACTCTTAAAATAAGCAGAAAAATAAGAAACACAAAAAAACTAAGGATATTGAGATTTGAAGAGAATAAATATTAATCTTGGTAGAGAATATATATGTAGCATTGGATATAATAACTCAATTTCTAATGAAAGTAAGGAAAGCATAATTGGGAATAAATAATGGTAAGGAGAAGCAATTTAAATTTTAACTAGTATGTAATAAACTATGTTATTTTATCATTTTATTAATATTTATTTTTTATAATTTGGTTTGTGGTTTACAATTAATAAAGATTTATTACTTATAAATAAATGTTCAGCAAATGCATCATCATGAACGAGTCAGCAACATTCAAGCACCGTATTCATTTTACTTATTTGTGTGTATATTTAAATAAATGCTTTTGGTTACTCTATATAAAATATTTTCTTAATATGACAAGATAATTAGATAAGACTAGGTAAGATATCTTATATTTTTTTTTTGAGTATTACTCATGGAAGTATTCATAGAGATCGATAATTAGCATTTTGAAGTTTGTTAGAAAGATTATTGCTTAAGTACATGATAGGTATGTAATAATTTTATTGGTGTGATGTGTAAACATGCATAGAATACATTGGCATTATGTTCTTTAATAATTCTTTAAAAAATTTAGACATTATGAGTGAGTACAGATTTTCTTGAGGATACTAATTTATGAGTATTTTTATTGAGAATATACATTGGCATTATGTTCTTTAATAATTTCTTTAAAAAATTTAGACATTATGAGTGAGTACAGATTTTCTTGGGGATACTAATTTATGAGTATTTTTATTGAGAATACCTTGACAAAATTATCTTATATGATTTTGGTAAATTAAAAAAAGAATGTGCACTCAGTATTTTGTTGTAGTAATCCTCCACAATGGGTAGGAAGGGATGAGACATGAGCCTTATTGTTATGTAACCTAGTCTCTTAAAGAGCATAAATAGACCAGAAAGAGTAATTGATGCCTTAATTATGAAGAAAATGGATGAATACCAAGCCTCTTTGAAGGGGCAACCTCCTTATACAATGTACTGAGTACACAAGACAATAAAAGTTGAGATGATCCAAATGAAAGGGTATCATTACTATATATATGAGACAAACAAGTACAATTACAACTAATGGACCAAAGTTGACATTACTTATATAATTATATTGAATGACAATTACTGCTAATAGGCCCAAGCCGACATAAATAACATGTAATTAGCCACAATATAAGGGTTAATGTTCCAACATTTAGGGCTTAACACGCCCCTCCCCTTCAAACAAGTGGTGTCCTCAATGCTTGATTAATTAAGGATGCTTCTATATGAAGGAATCATCTTCCCATGCCGAATCTTCAATTGGTATGTTCTTCCACTTGATGAGGTATTTACTAATAGCTTGATTGTGTAATTTTTTGTCCTTGTTTCAGTGATCTGTTCATGTTCCAATATAACTTTCCGTTCTTCATCAAGCTCCAACAAGATGATTTGAATTGGGATCATGTATCCTATTACCTTCTTTAAGAAAGAAACATGGAAATATAGGTGTACCCTTGAAGATGAAGGAAGCTCCAATTTGTTAGTCGTACTACCAATATTTTGCAACACTTTATAAGGACCATAGTACGTGGGTGCTAATATATTGTTTTTATTTTGTTGCTTGAGGTACATATATTTGGAAGGTTGCAACATCACAAATACTCAATCCCCTTCTTTAAAACTCCTTTCACTGCAATGTTGATCGTCTTGTTGTTTAATCGTGTTTATGCCATAGCTATGTTGTCCTTCAATAATTGGAGAATTTCTTGTTGTTGGTCAAGGCGATATTCCACATATTAAACTCTATATTTTCATTTTAATGGAGACGTGATAGATGGAGGATGGTGCCCATAAAGTTCCTTAAATGGAGACATTTTTTATGATGTGTGGAAGGAAGTATTGTACCACCATTTAGCCAAAGATAACCATTTCACCCATTGTGCTTGTTTATCAGATGCAAAGTGGTGAAGATATCCTTCCAAACATATTTTCACTATCTCAATCTTTCCATCGGATTGGGGATTATAAGAAGAAGTGTGAGCCAACTACTTACCTAGACAACAAAATAATTCGCTCTTATTTTTTTTAGTGAAAATTATATCTAAATCAATTACAATAATCTTTTGGTTTTCATGTAACTTCTGAAGTGTTTTCATGAAGGCCACAACAACTGTAATTGAATTAAAAGGGTGATAAAGTGTACACAAGTGTGCTTATTTTTTGAGTTTATCAACAAGCACCATAATAAAATTCTAGTTTTCTTACTTCCATCAATTAATGGAGGAGTTCTTGTGCTCGATCTAGGTGTGTCCCAACATAAGATTTGAGTCGCTCATTCAATGGATGTAGCAAGTTGGTAACCAATCTGAAATCAACAATTTTAACAACATCTCCTCTTATTATTAAGTTGTATGGCTTCAGGTCACGGTGACAATATACTTGATTGTGCATGTGCTCCATCCCTTTCAAAATTTGGAAGCAAAAGTTTCTCACCTCATCCTCTGCGACTTACCTTGAGCTTGAACAGATTGCAGTCCATTAATTCAAATACCAAACACAAAATGGTGCCCTTAAATATGAGATCATGCAAACAAAGAATGTTTAGATGACATCATGCAAACAAAGAATCTTTAGATGTGAGCCCAATTTGACTAAGCATTTCACCTCTACAATATTCAAGCAATCTTCATACTTCGAAAATATTTTATGGATTTCCTTGATGGCACGATTTTTTCTCGTGAGCTTATCCAGCGTCTTCCAAATGTTTCCCTGCCTTCATTTTCCCAACTACTCTACAAAAACATAATGACCTTCCTTAATCATAAAATTACGATCCATGATTCTTTGAAATTCAAACTTAGTAACAGTATTTGATCGAAATTGAAAAAAAGTATTTTTATAAATTTGTCGAAGTTGTTTATATGTGTGTGTTCTCATAAAAAGAATATCGTATTAGGTTTTATTCGACTTCCCTCTAGGTACAAAGGTGAAATAGTGAGCTTTTTATTTGTTTTATAGAACTCTAAAAACCCTTTTGGACACTATCCAAAATCAGTGAATGGTTAATGTTGGACCAATGGACATTAACATAGGTGTGTTGTGGTTGTAGTTTAACCCACTTATTTCAATACACATTTTGTAAGTCTACTTAAGGTTCTCTTTATACTACAAATTTTAATAATGTTATTCAATACTATTAATATTGCAATTAAAGAAAAGTAATCATCTTTATTGTGTGATCTTTATATAAGAAAGTAAATGTATTGTCTTCAATATTATTATGAGTATCTCATGAAATAAAAATTATAACTTTATTTTGTGTTCTTAATATGTTATAATATATATTTATACAAGAGGGTATATATAATTTAAGGCATTACTTTAATTTTTTTTAATAAATGATTATTTGGTTAAATAAAAGTTATAATTTTATATTGTAATTTTAATATAATATAGTATATATTTATATATAAAAGTATATATTTCAAGTTATTATTGCAATTTATTGTTTTTTCTTGTCTTCGCTATTATGAATATTTGGTTGAATAATGAATCCTTCACTATTATCACTATCATTGTTTTTTACATAGTGATACTGATAAAGACGTATAGCACTGCATGGGTTAAGGGCTTACCTACTCGAAAAGCAGATAAAACAAGGGAATTCTGAGGGATGCCCTTTCTTCTTCAACAATGATACATATTAACAACCAGTTATTATTAAAACAGAGGCATTACTTTATTCACTTATTAAGGGTGAGCAATTTTGATAGTGGGCCTTCACTTCTACTTTAATACTATAATAATAGCATGTATCAACTCCAACTATGGCTCCTTTCTCACTAGTGCCAATAGAAACATCTCATTCAAAACTAGGAATTAGTGAGGTGTGAAGCACCATGGTGAGAAAACAGGAGTCTAGTCCATGCCTACAACAAATCCTAGAGACCACATTTCATATTGGATTGGATTTTTTTTAAAGACGATACTTTTCTATTGGACCGGATTTGATTATTTATCTTAAGGCGATACTTTTTCATTGGTGATGTTCATTCATAGATTTTACAACCACAAGGCTATGAAACAGATGTGCACCATTGAGATGTATTTACACGTTCTATGCAACGAATCCATGTTCCAAATCTATATGTCATATCACTAAATTTAACCATCCGTTTTTAATTAACAACGTTGAATTTCGTGCAACACATCCATAGAAAATGTTGTTATTTAACAAGTAAATATGAAAATCAATATATAAAATGGACCAACCTATATTTATGTACTTCTTGTTATACTTCTTGTTAGGGCTTTAAATACTATGATAATGTAAAATCATTTAACATATATTAAGTTTTAAGAACAATACAACGACCCATCGAACTAATGATCGTGCTTCTTTATGCTAAATTTTATATTCAACTATATTGACACAGAAAAAGAAATTACTAAATTTTATATTCAACTGTATTGACAAAAAAAAGAAACTAAATTACCTACGAAAAATATTTGCTAGATTTATCAATCTTACAGGGATCAAACTCCTAAAAAATAAGCAATTTAAACCAAACAGGGTCACAATCTGTGAATACAGAATGAAAAATATTTACATTATAAAAGCATAAAAAAAGCTATCCATAATCATAATAACCACAGCTAGTCATTACAATGCTTATTTCACCATTCGACTAAAAATAGGAAATAATAAACTTATCGGGACCCTACCCCATGAAGTAACCCTAATCATACAAATATATATATAACATTGCACTTTCAAATGGACTATGAAAATAGGATTTAGATAACCATCGTCGATAATTTTCAAACACGCAAAGTTACAGGACCTATCCTTAGTCAATAATGTGTCAACCAAGCTTTAAACTTTCCCATGACCGCATTACCTTCTCATGGTGTCTTATGGATGGATATGCACCGCAATAGTTTGGAATATCATCCAATAATGTTTACTTCCCTCCTTTGTTACGATGAAGTTATTATTTTAATTCCAAGGCTCCACTCCATTATATGATTATGTGCCCCCATCCTTGTTGAATGGAAAAGTCCCTGGCATTTTTCTGCTATAGCTTTCAAAGCCACGGACTCGTAGTCTCGTTTATTTGAAACATTTAAAATATAAACAACAAATTATTTTCCTAATATATACCATCAAAGAAAGGTGAGCGGAGGGTTTGAAACCCTTAGAAACAATCCCTAGTTAAAGTAATCGTTGCATTAATTCTCTAAGGGCTTGCACATGAGTTGAGAAAGAGTTTTTGAGTTACAGTAGAGGAAATTTCAACTCAAAATTGGCCTTTTAACTCTAATTCAAATTCCTTGTCATCATGTGTTAGCCAATGAAATTGATTTAAATTTGAAATATCGTATAGGTCTTAAACACGTTTTTAATATAAATTTGGGGATATGTATCATAAAAAGGTACTTTTTTTGTTTGTATTTTTGGCATATCTCCCCATGTTTTTACTCAAATTTCGATTGGGAGCTCGTTGGATGCGGAATTTAATTATGCATCCAATGATCTCTCCCGATCGAAATTTGAGTAAAAACACGGGGAGATAGGTAGTTTTTTTCTTTTCTTCCTCCAAAATTAATAAATATTATTTTATTATTTTAACTATTATTTTATTAAATTTTTTTAGGAGGCCCAGTTTGAGTTGAAATTTCCTCTAATGAATACTTACTAGTTTTCCTTCAAACCAAGATTCCAGGTCATGGACATGAACCTTACAACTTCGAATCCCTTGCATGCGAGAAAAACCAAGTCCAAGAAAATTAGAATGAGTTCGGGAAATATATCAACGAGCAAATGTATGACAATAACTTAGAAGGGTGGATATGTGAAATATTTACCTAAAGGAATGTATTTTTTAAATAAAATCCTTAACTTGTCAAGAACAAGTTTTAGTGCTTCCTATGCAAAATAAACATTATACTAAAGAAAACAAATTATGGTACCGAATAAGTATTATACCCGGTAAAGGCGTTCATGATGACAGGTGTCTCAGAATGCCAAAAACAAACCCTTATGAGATGATAATCCTGTAAACCAATGAAGAAATGGGTTAAATAAATGCAAATAATTCTTTACCATCCGATCAATATAATGACAACCAAAAATAAAAATAAAAAGCCCTAGAAAAAAATTTCAATCTTACCTTGTTTGTTACAAGCATGTGTTAGCGAGCTTATACCATCCTAGATCCAAATCCTAGGCTCTATCAAGCACCGAGAGGGATCAAATCTCTCAAGGTGCAAACCTCTTTTTAACACATCTTTTTATTTAAGGTGTGGCCACATGTAATATTTTTATTATTAATACTTAATATTATTTATGGCCAACATATAATATTTTTTATTATTTTTATTTTGTTAGGAATGAACATTACAACATCTCCCCATACATGGTTTTAAAACCATATGCAAGGCCCTCCTAAAACCATGGGTTGTTTAGGAGCCTTGCACATGGTCTTAAAACCATTTGCAAGGCCCTCCTAAACCATGTACAATAAAACCATGGGTTGTTTTGGAGACCTTGTACATGGTTTTAAAACCATGTGCAAGGCCCTCCTAAACCATATACAATAAAACCATGGGTTGTTTAGAAGGCCTTGCACATGGTTTTAAAACCATGTGCAAGGTCAACATTTTTTGGGGGATAATTCAATTTTTTATTTTTTATTATTTTGTTAGGTAGGAACATTGCAACATCTCCCTCTTTTTTTACCCACTTTTTTTTTTGCGGATAATTAAATTTCTACTTTTTATTGTTTTGTTAGGTAGTAAGATTACAACATCTCCCCCATCTTAGGTTGTTTTTCTCGCCGACATTTATTTTGGCTTATAATTAAAATTTTATTTTTTATTAATAAAAATAACGTTATGTAACGTTACAAGATCTCCCCCATACTAGGATGTAATATCAAACATCTATGTGATCTCGGCGCAATAAATCCATAGAGGCGTAATATCAAACATCTATGTGACCTCTACTAAACATATGAGAAATGGGTTGTGGAAGACTCTCTCAACCAGGAAAAACACATTGCTCGATGGTCTACCAGTAACATATAAGAAAAGGAAAAATTATGGATAAAAACCCTAGATTTCAAAACCAAAAAATATGAATGAGTAAGAGGAAACCTAGCTTCACCACTTGAATCACTACACCATGTTGAACTCTCCTCGAATACGGCAATAGTTTCTCTTTCCTCCATGCTAATCTGTGTATGTCACAAAATGATTTGGGCCATAACTTGCTGATAGTTTTTATCAACAATAGATGAAGATGATGTTATAGCCTATTTCCACTGTGAGCACTTGTGAATGCACAAAAAGACACCGACGATGATAGTCTTTTTCATAGCCGATATTTATTCCATTGCTACTCATATCATGAATCACCTCCTTTCTACTCATACCATAGATCACCTCCTCGAGTGGTGTCGACGGTGTAATGTGTGCAAAATTAAACTCCAACTCGAGGAGAGGTACAACAAATCATGAATTCATTTAAATGACTAGTAAAATTGGTAGTGTAATGAGTAAATCAAAGTTAAAATGTAGCACTAAATTCTTCGTAAATTAGTGTGTATCCTCATGGTAAATAGAACCAAGTCATTGTCAATTCATTACACTAAATTACCATTAATCCTTCTCGCTGAGAAAGTAGCACTGTTCTTCCCACCAAAGAAAGTTGGTATCGACAAAAATTACTACAACACCTTCTGAATCAACATAAATTACTACAGTACCTTCTGAATAATTACGAAACACAACAGGTCATTAAACCTGGTGGGAGCAGAATCTTGAGGCACGAAACACCAAAATGAAGTTAATGTATGCTTACATAAAAGCACCGCGAACCCTTGGGAGGGAACTCTCGAGGCGTGATGCCGGCTCATCCTAGCCAATAATCGGTGGACAAAATAGAAAAATATAAAAAAAACATAACATTGCATAGACTAAGGTTGCAGGCATAAAAATAATACATTATAATGAAACATAAATGTCCTCGATTTGTGACATAAAAAAAATTGAATTTCAATAATGTTGAAAATTAATATAAGTGGAAAACGCACTGGTATCTTTGGATTTGATCATATATATTTCTCGATAAAATTTCATGTCAATCCACTTGTTATTCAGAACACAACACATTTAGCAGGGAAGTTTCAAACCCTAGCTTTGTCAATGCATGTGGAGAAGCTATATCCTAGACATCGAATTATAAGTCAAAGGATATATATATATATATATATATATATATATATAAGTTTATATGTGCCATATTGTTGGAAGAAGAAAGGATAGCTGGCATTTTGTGAGAAGCACAGGCACCTAGAAGAAGAATAAAAAAACATTGCTTATATAATGATATTGAATGACATTTACCATTAATAGAACCAAGCTTACATAAATAGCATGTAATGAGCCACAATATAAGAGTCGATGTGGCAACATTTAGGGATTAACATGCCCTTCCCCTTCAAACAATCGGTGTTCTTAATGCTTGATTAATTATGGATGCTTCTATGAAGGAATCATCTTCTCATGTTGAGTCTTCAACTTGTAAATTCTTCCACTTGATGAGGTACTTAGTTATATCCCGATTGCATAATTTTGTTGTCCTTGTTTCACTAATATGTTCATGTTTCAATATGACTTCTCCTTCTTTGTCAAGATCCAACAAGATAGTTTGAATTGGGATCTTGTCTCCTATTACCTTCTTTAAGAAAGGAACATGGAAAAGTGGGTGTACCCTTGAATATGAAGGGAGCTCCAATTTGTTACCGTATTCTACCAATATTTTGAAACACTTTATTGAGACCATAGTGAGAGGAAAATTTGAAAAAATGGATCAGATTGAAGATAAACTTTAGAGATCTTCCCTTTTTATTGTTTGGGAAATATGGAAGATGCACAATAGAGTTTTTTTTGACGATTTGAAGTCATCTATTCAAATTATTAATATCAAGATTGTAGTTGTTGTGAAGGAAAGGAATAAAGATGAAGGTGTGAAGTGGCTAAGGGTATGGATTAGACCTTCATTTATGGAGGACTTCCCACTTAGTCTTTTTTATAGAGTTGAGGAATATGGTTGGTTTGGTACTGGCATGATTCTGAAGTTGAGAGGAGATCATTATGTCAGATTGAGTACGGGAATCAATCAGGGCACTAATTCTTTTGCAGAACTTATGGGACTTTGGGGGTTGTTGTGGTTTGCTAGAAGCAGAGGTATCTTGGACTTAAGAGTTTCTAGAGACTCAAATGTGATTATTGATTGGATTAATGGTAAAAACTCTATTCAGCCTTTGTCAGTATCTTAGTGGATGAAGAGGGTTCGAATGGACAAGATTCTTTTTTATTCTATCTCCTTCAAGCATACTGATTGAACTTTTAATCAAGAGGATGCTAGTATTTGAAAGTAGTCTATTGGAGAAATGTCGGCCTATATTATCTTTTAACAATATCTCGATGAAGAACTTATAGATTTTGAGCTTTATCTTATCTTTTGAGGCATATATATTTTGCACTAGTTTGTATTAATGGTAGTTATTAGTCTTTTTGTTTTCTTAATATTTGGGAGGTTTGTTTTTGGGTACACTAGATGTCCTATATTTTTTTTGGGTGTTAAAGTGTCCCCATGGTTTTGGAGAAATTTTTGTATATTTTTTTTTGAGAATTTAGTACTACTCATAAGAAGGATGTGATTATGTGACTTTGATTATGTCTTTAAATAACAAGTTGCATGTTTTTTCTAAAAAAACTAATTTATTTATGTTCTCCTTTTTATAAATGATCTATGTATCAATTAATATTAAATACATTAATCCATTTATATATCATTTAGTATTAAATACATTAATCATATGATAAAAATAAATTGATTCTACATATGTTTGAATTTTCATATAGTGAATATTAATACAATGATCTTGTACACATATTTAAAGTGGAAATTTTTTCTTTATTTAAATTATAATCAAAATTATATGTATTTAAAAATATTATTATTTTAGGATTAAAAAGAAAATGTTGGGTGAGAAAGATTTAAAGGTTAAAAGGAAATTAAGACACTAGAGTTTAAAAGTATATCTTTATCTTAACTAAGCCAAATAAGAAAACCAATAGAGCCAAAATAAGAATGAACTTTCATGAGCTTCGTAGTGAAATATGGCCTTGGACACTACCTAAAACATAGTGGGAGGAAAATATTTGTGATCTATGTGAGACTAAGGGCCTCAAGGATAAAAATCACTTTCTTTTAGAGTATACCTGAATTTACTCATTTAAATTTCTTTAAAACAAAAAATTATTCTTTTAAACATTGATCATTTAAATCTAGTTTGAAAATGGAAAAGGTGTATACTCATGATGATCATTAAATCTATTGATACTAATTTGAATATAATTACACTCAAAAGGTCAATGAATAATTATTCTAATAAAAAAAATATTTTCAAATTTTTAATTTCTTAAAAAACATTTTTGCACTGCAAAAATGAATGGGCCAAAAAAATAAAAACAAATATACTTCACAATCAATCACTGAAATTATATCCTCCCAAATATAAAATTTCCATTGCAATCTTTCTAGTTTTATATATGAGTTTGATCTAGTAAATAGAGCAAAATCAGTTTGGGATGCTTTAGAGATGAAATACAGTAAAAAGAGGAGAACCAAAATTACTTTGCAACATATTGGAACATTAAGAAGCTTCTGTGTTTGAAGCAGGAAAAGGGAAAGAACACGATAAAGCTGAAGAACTCCTTACTAAAGAACATGAGAAGATTAAATTATTTGTGTGTGTAGCAAAGCATAAATATGAGGGAGGTGAATCCCACTGCATAGATACACCGATGGATGGTGGCGTTGTAGTTGAAGATGCCAATGTAGCATCCCATGATGACAAAGAGACTTTGGTGAATGCAACAACAGATATTGTTGACGACATTAACTTTGTGAAACCAGCAACAGAATTTGTTGATGACAATACAGATGACTATAAAACAACCCATGTATCAATTTATGATAACAAAGTAGATCTAGTAAGGAATACTATTGAATATCGTGAATCAAATGATACCTTTGAGGTTAAATCACTTGAATTTGAATTTTTTGAGAAACAATATGAGGATCTTGTAGAGTGTTTGGAGGGTTCATTTAATCGCAAATAAAATATGTCTGAAGAATCAACCTAGACAAAAGAATCTCGTGTTTTTGGAACTAAAAAATTTTGTGTGTGTATGTAAATCATGAGAAAGAAAAACAGCACTTGGATGTAGTGCTACCATATTATAATTAGGATTTGGATATGTTAGATGAATGTCTAGAAAATCCAAGGATTTGTGAAGACATGGATAAGAAGATTCCAGCAGATGAAGAATATGAAAACAATACTTTTCACCAACAAATGAATTTCAGCAACATGCAACAGCAAGGAATAGCTTTACACATTGAGATAGATGAATTATCAAGTTTTTTTAGGAATATTCTTGATTGGAGACACGATGAGACGAAGACAAAGATAACAATCAACCACAAATATCAATTGGTTGAGGATACTAGTGCAAGCAAGGCAAGGTATGAGGACATCATATTTGGGATCTAGGTGAAGATCCTATCTTTGAAGATGAATATGAAAGAAATAGTCCTAAGAAACCTAATATGAAGTCAATTTTTTTAGATGTAAGACTAGCTGAGACATAGACTAGAAAGAATTTAATTTCTTAAAAAAATTCATTTTCACAATGTTAGAATATCGTAATTAAGAGGGAGTATCAATAAAGAATGTAGCCCTTGATATTAAGAGGGAATGTTAGAAGTAGTATTCTATTATTTAGTTTGTGTTAGTTATATTATGTTATTTAGCTCCATGATCAGTTAGTTGGTATGGGATTGAAATGTACAAGCATGTAAGATATATACTAGTGTGTGATAATATATTAGTAATTCATCCATTTGTGCTTAATTTTTTTCTTTTTGTCTCTAGACATATTTGAACAACCTTGGAATGGAAGCATAAATATAATGTTAAAGTCGAAGGATAGCCAGAGCATGAGCAACTAGCAATGGAAGATTCCCCCATGTCAAGGACCAAGGGGATAAACAAACAACAAGAGTAGAGTACCAAAGTATTACTAACGCATTTATGAGGGAACCCTAATCTCGATCCCTAAGCTAATATAGTGAATGTTACATTACTAAGAACAATTAAGGAAGTTCAACCACCTATACAAGTGATAATTGACATAGACCATGAGGAGTGAGTTGTACACCATATGTGGGTGAATAGTGTTAGTGAATGTGTAATTCAATGGGGGCACACCACAAGCTCAGAGAACATGGAAGACCATAGATGGGGTAGGGATACACAGTCAAAGGACCACTTTAACCACGAGATCAAACTTTGATCTAGATGTTGTGGTAGATTCTTTAGTGGTGTGGATCAACGATGAGTTAATTACAAGTGTGGGACATGAGAGATTTCGTGGACATCAACACAAGAAATAAACCATAGACAAGGGATGTGATGCATTCAATGGTAAGCATGTTAGAGTCAAGGTGAGTAATCCTCCATGCATAGAGTAACTAAGGAACCATTAAAATGTTATTGTATGTGTAGATAATCCTACTTTAAAGGTAGTGAACACAAATTCCAAGGGCCTAGTAATGACTTCAGATTAGTAGGTTTACCTCACCAAAGAAGGGTAGGCATTGTAATGTTGGGTGGAGAAATGGAATTGGGTTGCAAGGTCCAATAAGTCTAAGCAAATAAGTGTGAAGGGGTCACTATTCAAAATGGGAATTATTCATTTTACTCCAAGGAAAAAAATTTACTAATTTATTTTGAAGTATATTACACTATAACTCCATATTAATTAAATAAAGAATGTTTTGACAAATATTATCTTATTACTAATAAAATATCAAGATGTTAATTTAACAAAATATACATAGGTTTTAATAATAATTAACACAAATCTATTATTAGTCTTGCGCACTCAATCTTTTTAGCTCTTTATGAATTATAATCACCAAGATGGTCCAAATATTGTTTCATTTATATACTAACAATAATATTTACATAGTCCACTCAAAAGTTAAAAATATATATGTGTTTTTTTTAGTTCTTTGTGAATCACCAAGATGGTCCAAATATTGTTTCATTTATATACTAACAAGAGCCACGTGGTGGCAATGTTCCCGACATTGCTACATGAAATTATAGGTTAACTCGATAGTAAATTAGCAATAAACTAGAGTTTCAAGGGGTCTACTAAGGTTTAAAGAAAAATGAGCACAAGCTGGAGAGAGCAAATCTATATCTATCTAACCTATAAATTCATGTGAGAATTCTGAAAGACTCTAATATTATATTGAGAATTCTAAAGTTTGAAGTATATATTAATTATGAGAGAGACATATGTATTTAATGTCATCGAATACTACACAATCTTTCTTAAGGTGGCAATATTAAAAACCATGGAATTTTCTTTGTAGATTGAATTGCTTATACAGTTACTGCATAATGTTCCATAGCTCCCAAGTGGTGGAAACAAAATGAGAAGTTGTTGGAGTGCATTGGTTAGGGTCTTAATTGAAAGTATTGAGAACATTTAAGAGCAATGAGCATTGCAAGATTGTAAGATATGACAACATTTACAAGCAATGAACATCGCAGGATTGTAAAAGATATCATAAGTAAGCAGTGACTTCGAAGGCCCTCTTTAAGAAAATTTATAAAGTTGTTTAATCAATGCCCACTTTCAATACTTTTCAATTCCATTTATACAACATTTAAGCTTCCCTTAAATGCTCATTTCTCAGTGGCGTGGGCTAGGTGGTGTTATTTTATGAGTGTCCAATAAAATACCCACTGATTTCAGTATGCTAGTTGCTTTTATCTGCCTGCCATAAATTGCAGTCAGGTGCAATCAGGGTTCTATTGATAGCTTCACTTTGCTAGCTTTTATTACCTATATTAGCTATAAAGTGACAGTAAATTATGTCATATCACCACCCAAATCTGTCATGTTGCACATCAATTCTTGGAATTCCAACTTTCTCTTTAACTCCAACAATTTATTATGATGGATAAAGCGATTTATTACGATGGATAAAACAAAGGAAAAGTAAAAATTGAGGAGTGTTCCACATTAATCCATGCATAGAGATGGGTGTCTATGTTTGTCATGTTAATGAGCTATTTTGGTTTTAATTGCTGGAGAAAACTATGTTGGTAACATCAATTATGAACAATTTGCACAATTAAACTCTCAAATTGAAACTAAACATATAGCAATTCCAACCAACAATAAATCCACTGTAAAATATCTATTTGATAATTTATTTTCCCAAGAATTCCAAATATTAAATTTTCCCAGAAATCTTTTGAGTTTATAAGATTACATTCATGATTAAGGGAGTTAGTAATTATAGTTAATAATTACTGTTATATATGCAACCTCCATATGTTTTTGAATCATAATCTCATGGAGCACATTGTATAAATGACCAATATCATTGATGGTGCCTACGCCTCCATCACTCGCCAACTAATGAACAACATTATAGGAGAGAAACATTTAATGATGTCCATATGTCACATTCAAGATTTTTGGTTTTCTGCAAGTGTCCATATGTCACATGAAACATTTTATTCAATTGCTCGTGGGAATTCCACAGCCTTCCATGTTTGTGCAAACCTATTATGCAACTTATATAATAACTAGATTCTACAACATTAGCTCCATTATCTAGAATAAAAAATGCATCATTCAATTGGGAATATGTGCATAGACGACGATGATAGGCCATTTCTCGAGGTTATCTGTTTGTTTGAAGACTCATCCTTATGGTTTGGTTGTGTGGCGATTACACCGCATGGTGCACTGAATATCATTGCGAGTTTCAGAGATACATCTTTGATGAATAGATAATATCACTTTAGCTTAGGTCTACTTAGCATACTCCAAGAGCCTTCAACCTCAAAGGTTGCTTCAAGCAAAATAACTAGAGTTAATATATAATGGCATGTGAAAGTTAATATATAATGGCATGTGAATGATAAGAATAATAGAGAAATAACTCAATGGATATTATATCTTATTTGGACAAACCCCAAAAGGAAATAATGTTGTGTGTGTAGTATCTTGTATCAATGAAGACTTCATCGAGTTTATCTAACCAGTACGCTTGACCTCCTTTGTAGAAATAACGCAGGTTGTAGGGGTTATTCACCCTTAAGGTCTTCGATTAATACATAGAACGCTAGAGTGAAAGAAAATAGAGCACAAGGTAAATTATTATGGGAGAATCCACACAAATGTCAAAATAAAGTGGTAAGTTAGCGCCAATTCCTTCAACCATCATATATTAATTCAGCTCAGTACTAATGAGTAATGAGAACGAAGCCTGGAATTTCACTCACGGTTTTGTGTTTTCTATAACTAGGAGCTTAAGTTTTCATTAAATTAATGAGTTATATATATATATATATATTAATATTATAAATTTAAAAGAAATTAGACAATTTATTTATTAGATCTAAATATTGTGAAATTTTAAATAAATAAGAAATATATATATATAATTTTAAATAAACAGGAAATATTTATATAATTGAACAGTGTGCAAGAGTAAAGCTTAAATGAAAGAATATTTGAAAAAATATTTTCATTGCACTAAAAGAAAGTGAATTCTATTGAACAAAATTATTATTCAAATTATTTTAAATGGACATGTATTTTCAGTTTATGTCTACAAAAGAGATTACAAAATTGACAAAATTTGGGAAAACAAGGATGATAAATGTGCCTAAATTTTGTGTTGGCCATTTCTTGCCACTTCAACTTTAAAGCACGTAGCAGATTTCATTTTACTTTGTTGTTTCTATAACTGGGCAGATTCCAGGCTTGTGTTTGTTACTTTAAAGCATGCAACAACTTTTACTTTTGTGATTGCCGGTCATGTGACATCGTAAAGTAAGGAAGATAGTAAAAGTGTAAAATGATTAGCAACCAGGGATATTGGATTGTTTTTAAGCATGCGACTACTTTGATTGTTGGTACACTATTTCAGGAATAGTGTGAAATGAGCCCTATTCAAAATGCTGACCGAGGATAACAGTTGTTATTTTCATAACACTATGTTTATAAACTTTATTTAGGAGAAAGAAATACAGCTATGCAATGAACCATAACTATTTGAGATAGATAACATTGCTATCTCTGTTGAATTGTAGAAAAATCAGTTATAGACCGCCATAAATTTATAATAAAGGTTGTTTTGATATTTTTCACAAAAAAATAAGCATAAGTATGTAAGAAATACAATGTAAAGGTTGAAAATTTTTTAAAAAGCAAACACAGTAATTGCAAAATTACTAATAATAAGGTTAGAAGAGATACTACATTATATATAATTATAAAAAAATTGAAATACAATAAAATATTTAAATATTAATAATAAGTTGAATAAAATATTTAAATATTAATAATAAATTGGGTAGCAGCCATGTAAGAAAAACTCAAAAACTACATAGAAAAATGTGAGGAAAAGCTTCGAAAATCCTAAATCATGACGAATTTAGATGGAACATATTTTAGAAAATCCGAAAACACATTTAATTATGAACTTTCAACACATTATAAGCGACGTGAAAAGACATGGCCATACTTTTATCTATCAGGATTTTCGAAGGCCATATGTTATGTGATTCCGAGTTTGCCATTTTTGTGATCAACATATTACGGGCATTGTTGTTTCATATCAAGCACTTGATTTCATTTCATTCATCCCAACACTCAGAAGGTCATGTGGTTGATGTGTGCAGGCACACCATTTTCATGAACACGATAAACACAATCGATATTCTCATTAATATATAGCCCGAATGACTTTTCCTAGATTCAAACATATGTTTATTAAGTGGATACGACTTGCAATTTTTTTCAAGTGGTGACCTTCGTGGACTGGAAAACGACCAGTTTGCATAGTTTTGATAACCTAATTGGAGGCATTACAATTTGTGAGAAAATTGTAATTATTTCTTGTAATTGTTTTGCACAGAACATGTCGAAATGGGTAGGATTGGAAAAAAATGGAACCTAATGAGATTTATGCAGTGCTCCCACGGAATCCATCATCCAACAAGTTTTCACTAATAAAAACGATGAGAGAGCAACATGTGAGTGCGATTTGTTCTCGGAAAAGTAGAAATAATTTCTATTTTGCAAATAATAGAATGATAAGGATTTTTAATATTATTTTTTATATTATTTTTACTAATTTTGATGTAGGATAAAAAGCATCGATTGAGGGAGGGAAAAGGATGCATTTGGGTGATTCCATGAAGATGGGTAACACTTTTTGGCCAAATTTGGCGATGAAAACCTGATTTTTAACTCATGTGCTAGATAGAAGCCGTCAAAACGCATATATGCCATGTGAATTTTGACTTGCAGTAAAAAAACAAATTGTAGAATATTATGTTGGCTTCATAGCGATATTTTTAAAAAAATATTCCGATGTCATTTAATGTGTGAATTTTTGCATTTAATGAATTGTGTGACCTTAAAAATTTGAAGAATCTAATAAGTGGCTCGTGTCCACGTCGAGTAATTCAATCTTGCATTAATAATTTTAAAAAAATAAATATATGAGCATGATCTATATAAAATGCAGTGTGATGTGCATATTTTTTTGTTAATTTTT
>LPNX011080110.1:23281-60928 GCA_001517045.1 Pseudotsuga menziesii
TGATTGAATTTAGCTCTTTCTTGAGTTTGGAAATATCATTGACTTTAGTTCCTATTGAAGACTTGATTTGAGATCCATCATAAGGATTAGAACTCAAGGAAACTATCTTTTCTTCCAGGTCCTTTGTACTTTTTCTTTATTTGCTATGGTTGTCCATGTTTCTACTTTTAATGTGTCTCCAACCTTATTAAGGACTTATTTCAATCTTTTTTCAATCTTTTTAAATGTAACTACCTATACACATATCATGAAACTCACCTTATTGAAGAAATCAAATTTATATGAGATACCAAATTAGATACAATCTATGATATGTTCTGTTTCTCTATAGTCACTCATTCTGGTAGGGACATGTACCTTGGGTTCAACGATTTCATATATTAAGGTTTTTATTTATGCGGTCCGCTACTGATAGGATTATTTTCTGAGGGATGATATGATATCTATTGATCATCATTTACAGATTTAACACTTTCTTTTTTAATATCCTTATATATTGATTGGAAATATGTTTGAACTAGGATAAGACTTGTTTAAGTAAGATCGTTTTTCTTTTGGGGCATTGTGAACACCAACAAAGGATAATGAATGAATCTAGTTGGTGTATTTCCTCATGTTGTTGACTATTTTCAAAATTCAACAATATATTTGGGAAATTCTACCCCTATGTAGTTCTCCACTAGTGCTTGATATGTTTCCTATGGTTGTATCCTATCTTTCTTTGGCTAAGGAGCCTGCTCATCTTGATCAATCTCCATATATGCAATTAACTCCTTATCCCCTCTCTTTTGGTCTGATAAGTGCTCTTACTTACTCCACTCTACTGATATCTTTTGAACTTATTCAATTTCATTCCAACTCTCCTTATTGGCCACTTTCTCCCATTCTTGTATGGGTTGGAAATCATACACAGCATTCTTGTTTTCTAGCCTCTGCTTTGAGATAACCTTGTGTGGGTCATAAGATGCAACTTCTGATTTTCCCAAATTTAGTTTCTCTAGAAACTATTTGATATAGTTTAGAGAAATTAAGCATTTCACCTAAGAAGGGACAGAAAATTTAGGGATATAAAATGTTCTATGTTGTATAAAACTCTTGAAAGGTAATTCATCAAATACAAGTCTTTTGTTTACATATTACATAGCTAGGACTCTTAGAGTAAACTTGTAGGGTTTCCCTTCAAAACCATATATTTGAATTATGTTGTGATATTTGAATAGGAACAAGTACCTGACCATTGTTTCTAGACTAAAATGAAAACGTCTCTTTACCTTCATTGGGCATTCTATGATGGTAAATCCCATGGATTATTGTGTATGCAATATTCATCACCTTATTTGAAAACTATGTGCAGTTAGATTTGTTTTCATGTCTCAAAAATAAAGGATTTCATTCATAAATAGGGATATCATATCCACGCTCATTAGTGATATTCAATCCTATAGCTTCAAAATATTTGACATTTTGAAATTAAAATAAGAAGAAGTGATAGGATGGGTATCTGAAAACTTCCATTGAAGGGAACAAGGGGTCGAGGTGTTAATACCTCGGTCGAGGGTTTAACAAGCCCTCGAATGAGGTACGTTTTTTTGTTTTTGGCAAGATGCGCTTGCCAAAAAGTGTTACCCAGGTCCATGGATTCACCCATCTTTATACCAACCTTGCTCGAGCCTTAGGTGGTTTTGGCTAGAATGAAAAGCTAGCTTAGGAAGTGTATGGTCTCCCATGTTATTGATTTTGTACTTGTACAACAGGATCCTAGTCATAGCTAGGCTCTTGATAGGGGAAAGACCCACTTCTATAAGGAGAATAGGATATGGTGTACATTGCTTTTAATTTTGAGGTTATAAGTTATAAAACGCTTCTGGATTTGCTCAATATTTATCCAGAATTCTCTAGAGATCTTGCAACCCCAAACCTCACATCCATACAAGATAACAGGAGTGACTAAAGTTTCTAAGAGAAGCTTCTTTTTATCCCACATCACAAGGTTTGTTGTTTTACAATTATTTTCAAGACCAAAGTAAGCTTTCCACCCTCCATTAATCATTTTCTCAATGTTATAGTTCGAGTTGAGCTTGTGATGAATATCAATTCATAGGTATTTGTAAGAAGAAACTTCCTCCAAGTTGTTGTTGTCATACACAAAATTAGCGTAAGTGTCCTTCTTGGATTTGATCATCATAACTTTTGTTTTGTCAATATTGACAGTCATACCTATGATGGTAGAGCAGAAATCCTTAAGAAGTCGTAGTTGCTTATCAAGATCATGTGGATGCCTTGCCAGAAGAACAATACGGTTGGCATAGAGAAGAAGGATGATGACTATTTCAGTTAAGAACGTGCTAGCACAACGTGCTTCTTCTAAGCAACCTTCTAACTTATCGATATAAAATCTTTAAGATAAAATATTAATATTTCATTTCAAAGATTAAAAGCTTATTGATCTCAATTAAAATTGAATATATTAATAATTAAACAAAATATTAATTTTCTATTTTAAATTTTTTAAATACTTCAGATAAAATAATCTCATTAAAATAATAATTAAACATAAAACATGTTTGATGACATTTAAAGTTTTAATAAATGATAAATAAACTATGAACTCTAATTTTGCTCCGATGACGTGGTACGTACGTAAAAATCAGATAATGCAGAAAAAATCACCATCTAGGGATTTCCACTGTAAAGGATTGTTTCACACAAGTTAGCAGAATATTTTCTGACATGAAATCTCTGAGGGACATGCGTCGCACATCCGCAACACTTTGGCGGATGAACAACGCCGATAGGCATCACGTGTTCATCCGTCATACTCTTGTGGAATTATGATCGTTTGAACTATTTTTCTTGTGGATGAATAATGTTGATAATGATAGGTATCATGTGTTAAGCTGTCATAGTATTGTGGAATTTGATTGTTTGATATGCTTCTTGGCAAGATGAATTTCTTGAAACTTTAGCTCTATATATGGCGGTATGGATGACTAATTTTGTTAAGGTATATGCTCTTTGATTGGGTTTTGACCATCCATCCTTAATCAAGGATTAACAGAAGGAAACAGCGCAATGTCAATTCTGGTAATTCCTATGTACATACATTCATGGTTAAATTGTAAATCTGTATTTCTTAATGTTTCTTTGCTTTCCCTAGCATTTGTGTCCATCATAGTGTTTTGTCTTATGAGACTAAAGGATCCGCCCATTTATTATAAAGCCCTCGACCGAGGTTCATACCTCGACCAAGTTAATACCTCGACCGAGGGCTGAATAAAACCTCGGTCGAGGGCTTTATAAAACCTCGGTCGAGGGTTTAAAAAGCCCTCGACCGAGGTACGTTTTTTTGTTTTTGACAAGATGCGCTTGCCAAAAAGTGTTACCCAGGTCCGTGGATTCACCCATTTGATATATGTATGTGTTTTATTACTAAGGATTTTTTGACCAATTTATTCAAAATTTCCTCCATATTCCTCTTTCAAAGTTACTACGAATATGTTTTCTACAAGGCCGGGATACTGTTCAACAGATCTATACTGAGAAATATTTGGAGCTACAGTTGACTCAGAAATAATATCTAACAATTACGGAGACGAATATGTTTTCAGAAATAGAAAACAATACCTCTGAGCTTGATTATAACGGGACTCGGCAAAGCAATGGATCACTAATGTGGTCAATAATCAGAGGGGTATCATTTATCATTTACAAGAAGAATACTATGTCAGATCTCTACAGTATATAAAGGCAAAACACCTCTTAATAGATACATATATGATATCCAATCTCAATGTCCCAGAAGCAACCGATAAATGGGTTTCCATAGCTAAAAGGCTCCATGGTTTTCCATGAATTAAAGGAAGATCGGCATACTGTACCACAGTAGATCTATGACTTGATCAAACTCAAAACAAAATTTAAAGCCAGAAAAACATAAACACGTCCTTAATAACACCAAAATAATGATAAGAACCTTGATATCGAGCTTGGTGTCGTCGCCTTCTCCCAACACATCCTTGTCTCGCAGGGCCAGACATCTAATTTTATCCAAATCTTGATCAGAATAACACGTCATTATAATAAATCCTAAAGACAGATCCCATATCCCATATGATGCAATGCTAAATAAATAGATCATACAGATACAAGGTTAAGTAATCACATCAGAGGCATTGGAGATGAGTTCTAGCAAAAAAATATCCTTGTTATTGTAAAGAGAGAGTCGATGAGGATGTCCATCAGCCTCGAAACCTCTGCCTGGAACTCGAATTTCTGGGCATTGGCTCGTGATGACTTCTGGGAAATAGATTCGGACTCTCAGAAAAACAAAAAATAAAACCCTTAATAAAACCCAAGAAATAGTTATTGATTATTTGACTTCTTCTATATGAATCTCTACGATATATAGCACTAGTTTAAGTTGTTTCGTTCTACTTTAAGTTGGCTCACAAGCATGGCTTGATTTTCTACCCAATAATTTCATTGGAAGAGCAAATAAAGAAGGAGACCATGGAGATAGTAAGTTCAGAGATCGAACCTTTGCGCAACATTTGCATCGGTTGAGAGGGCATCAAGAATGGCTCCACTGATGCCTTCCTCCACCTTGGGAGGACTAACATTCTCATCTGCAGGGCTCGCTTCCTCTGCCTTAGCTTTTAGATGGGGCCCTACACAAACCCCAACCTAATCGATCTTCAGGAAAAATAAAACATAAAAAAAAAACATTGCAGTGAATGGATGCATAAGAAAGAAAAGCATACTATGTTGCTGGATAAACGCAAGTATGATGAGCACCAAGTCTTTGCCGACATTTAAAGGGATACAGCTTAGGGGTATTACCAGATGCAAATTACATAATTACTTACTTCTTGTGGCAGACGAGCGCAAGATGCACTAGTAATTTGTGAGAGATAAACTCATCCACTTTTGCTTGTGCGCTGTGCAACTTTTTGTCTATAACAAGCTCTTATCGGCAAGAACAAGCAAGGCCTATTCAGCAGCTCTATATCCTGGTAATTGCTCACTCTGGTATGAAGAATGCTGCAAAGCCAATAATATTCATTATTTAGTGAAAGGAAATAATAATGAATAGACTATCTCAAATACTAGTGAATACTCATTCACTGCTGCATTTAGTCTTGGTTGCTTTGTAAAAAGGTATCGTGGAAGTTTGAAATAATACCTTCATGTAAACCCTATTTTGATGCGTGGTGTGTGAGCAATCCAAACTGGTGAGAAGTTACAGCATTGAGTTGAGTTGAGGTGTATGCTAATTTGGATGTGTGGTGTGTGAGCAATCCAAACTGGTGAGAAGTTACACCATTGAGTTGAGTTGAGATGTATGTTAATTTGGGTAACCTGGAATTTTAGCATTTTAGAGTTAGGTATTTGTTTTGAAGTGATGCGTTAGTCTTTTTCATTATCAATTGGAGCATATTACCAATTGCATTGTTGCAACCTCCTTGTTGTTTGGAGAATTGCATTAAAGTCTCTGCTGCTTGAGAATTGCTATCAATGATTTTAACATTGTGTTTAGCTACCAAGTGTCTGTTTGGCTACCAAGTGTCGAGCATTCTTGTCAATCAATGCCACCAGTCATCAATATAGATTTCTAGTATGCACATACTCATCGATTAGTGGAAAGATTGAGAGATTCAAGGCCCATGGAAAACCACAAATTGGTTGTATAAATCCCAGATATTTGAGACTGTTTATTTGCAAACTGTCGGGCTCTCTACTCAAAAAAATAAAAATCATTTTCCTATACATGTCAATGGGAATGCTTAGGTCATCTTGCTGCCGGGTCTTGGGGCACAAAGTCCCAAGCAAACGTCACCTGCAAAAAACCAATAGAAACTAAGTTAAATCAGTATTTAAATAATTCAAAAAATAAAAATTAATCAAACTACAGTAAAAACATTTGAAAAATAAAAAATTTAAATATACCTCTCGAATTAATCCACCTAACCGATTCATATATATTCCCTGTCCGGAACATAGCAATAAGATTTACATAGTCCACTCAAAAGTTAAAAATATATATATATATATGTGTTTTATCACTCGTATCTCTATGGACAAGTTTACGTGGTTTAAAACTTTTACAATTAATGAAGGAAAACAATAATAGCTTTAAAGCCTTGTCGAAGATTGAGTTAACACTAGCTCTTTTAAAGAGCCTTTAATTTTTTTTTTAAGTGAAGGTAAAAATTCTTATTTAGGTTGTATTAATCACTGTATCTCTATCTCTGGCATTGAATGTATCTCTAGCATTGAAATTACTCTAGGCTCCCTCTCAATTTCCATTCAGGTTTACGTAAAGACTATTTTTTATTTCCTTATGCTAGGTATTTACTTTTCAATAATTTTAGTTGTTGTTTCTATGTCTTCAAATTGCAATAAATATTTAAAGTCTATATTTTATTTGACAGTGCTTTGGAAAACAGTTGGATTTTGAGAAATGTTTTTTTTTTAATTTCTCATCTTCTAATCCACAATAACCTATTCCAACTTAGCCAATAATAATATTTTTCTTTGTATTTGATAAATTTAGTTTCGTGACTTTCACATGATGAAAGAAAAAAAAGTTATTTGTACTTTATACATTAACTTTTACTCTCATTTTTAAGTTGAGTATATTTATGTAATTACTCTGTGATAATGGTAAAACTATCGAGTCTTTTAAGTTCATATATTTATGAACCCTAGTTTCAAGGTTATATCAATCAAAATGTTTCATAAACTTCTTTATGTAGTAAGCTTTTAAAACTATATATAATTATGTTTTTTTGTTTACAATATATACATTGCTTAATTATTTAAGAATATTTATTTATCTAGATACCTCACATGCATGAGTTAATCATTCAGCTGCCTTGTAATGTCCCCAAAATTTGAAAGTAAAAATAAAATAAATTTATTAAACTAGTTAATTACTACCTGAACTTGACATTAACTTATCTTATGCGGAATGTGTCGAACTTTGTTTATTGAACTCACGTGGATTCACCTAGTTGAGCAATATCTTATCACGTTCATTCATAAAGTTTTTTTTAATGTGAAAAATAAGGTCAATATATTGTAGGTATTGAGAGACTATGGAGTAGGGTACAGGGGATTTATATGTATCGGGGGAGTAGGGAATATATTATAAAAATAAGGTTTTTTGAATTGGGAATATGTATTGGGAGGGGGGCTAAAAAAAAAAAAATTGTAGGTAATTATCAATATTTGGTGAAATTAGGGATATTCTTTAATATCCCATGAACGAAGGTGCTATGACATGGTTTTATTAAGTGAAGACCCTGTGACTGAACTGAAATGTCGTAAGGTGTTCTTACCATTTTCTAGATGTTTTCCCCGATGTGGTTATTAATGTAATTCTATGTTGTTGTTATGTTACTTGAATCTGAGTTAGATGGTTATGTTGTTCATTGATTGCTTGTTCGTCAAGGGGTGGAGTGGTGGGACTTGTATCCCTTGTAGAATCACCTAGAGAGGTAATTGGTTTTACTTGTCGCTACAGGGTTTACTTAGTTCATATTGGACTAATACATTTATTTCTTTGTTTTATGCAAGTGCACTAGGTGACGGAAAACTAGCTATAATAGTTAAACAAAGACATACCGCCTATAGTCAACTACCTCACAGCTTGGGATGACAAATGAACCACAGTCCTAACTAAGAGATTCTTATGACTATTGTTCGCATGCTTGTTTTACTACTAGATGGGTTTATATATACCTATGTCTATACTGGTTACCATTATTACTTATGATTCTAAGGCTTCATAACTTGATATTTAAAATATATATACTCGGAGTATTTTTATGTTCAAAGTTTTAAAGGCCGAAGTTCAAGGCTTAGCCTTAATGTAATTAGAGTTTGAAGTTTTTATACTATATGTTAAAGTGTAAAGGGCCATTCATGGAATAACCCATATGCCATGAATCATAGTTTATCCTAAGTCCATGATGCCATTGCTGGGGTTTATAATGTGCATAACAAACCAAAATTAAATCGTGTTTTTGAGGTTTATGAACTATAGACTCGGGGTTGGAATTCGACGTAGTGGTGGACAGGGTGGCGGAGTAAATGCTCCTCGGGAGTTGGGGGTCTCAATCCCTAAGCTTGGACTGTTGTGGAAGCCTTGGGTCATTTGGCATTTCTTTGGGTGAGCTTTGTTCGACTCTCTGGTATGTATCATGGCGTGAGGTCTGGTTTTTAGTTGCGCTTTGGAAGGTATGCCCTTCGTTCTAGTTTTGCAGCACTTGTTTTCTTGTTGTTTTGGTTCGTAGGTTTGGAATACTTCTCACCTTTCGTTGTCCTCTATTTGTAGGAAGCATGGCCTTCACTGCATGGGTCATGGGTCTTCCAAGTTGTCGGTGCATTACCCTTCACGGGTAAGCCCTGTTACAAAAAAGCTTAAAACTTGTTCCTTTGCGTATGGGTGTTTTGACAGAGATTTAAGCTCATCGTTTGAATGAATACATTGTTTGGTTTAAAGGTTGCGACTAGGTATGGGTATGTTTGTAAATGAAGTAAAGCATCGAGAGATGCGTATAGAGTTTGGGGTTTTTTTGTTGCGTTTGGTGCCTTTGGGCCGAGACTGTTACAACTCGGCTCTATAACGGATTAATGGGTTGGTAGCATTAACATTGTGACCGTGGTGAATATTACAAACTCTGCATTTTTTTTATAATGTTGGGTTTTGATAAATGGTGACAGCACCATTGCTTGCAATGGTGCATTAGCTTGGAAATGTGACTGTGTAATTTTATATATAATTTATAGTGGTTAATTTGTAATGCATTCGCTACTGTGTATAAATCGTGGTTACAATTCTTAGCTTGGAAATGTTTTGACCCTGTGTAAATTTGATGTCTATAATCAAATTCTTATTTGGGTTTTGAACAGAGTTGTTTGGATTTAGAGTCGTGAACTATGGGTTATCCTTACGAAATGGATGTTATTGCTATTCTAGAGTAAACAGTGGGCTTTATGGTTTATGTTAATGGATTATTGTTTTGTATAGTGGCCATGAGCCACGAAATTTATATAGCATATAACTTGCGGTTTTTATTACTATGCGGAGAAATATAATTGAAATGATTTACAACGTGTATATTTTTTTGGAATTTGGTGTATGGAAATGTTGACAGGGAAACAGTTTCGATCGGTGGTTAGCTCTTCTTGTATTTAATTGTTATAGCGTAGACTGTGTAGAGTACTTATAAATTATTACAACATTGAAACGCTGCTAGCGAATCCTACAGGATTCGATGCGAGTCATGTTTTTAATGTATTCTGGGTTTTTAAGCAGTTAGCTTCACAGGATTCGATCCTAGGCTACGTTGGTTGTAGATGGTGTGTGTGGGGTTTTTGGGGTTTTTGGTTTGGCATGAATGCCAATAGGATTCAATCATGTAACCTATTGATTGATGCGATATATGTTTATGCTTTTTTCCATTAACTTAGGGTCGATTTATTATGTTGAATCTCTTGAGAGATATGATTTTGATAATGGGTCTTTGTGTAAGGTTTTATAGTATATAATGTGGTTATGGAAATATGAGGCACTCGTGTATACATACCTTAGAAGTATCGATAGCTTAGCTTGGCATTCATAGTTTGTTGTTTATAAAAATGGAAATGATTTGTTTATATTTATGTTTATAATATTTTATTTAAAGTGTTCAACTATGTATACTTATGTTATAATATTCTGCATAGAGATTAGGCTAATACTATAGATAATAGTTGGTTTATTTATATTAAATATAATCCTGCTGGCAATATGAAATCTGCTAGCAGAGATAAGATATAGACTTGTTTTTAATTAATTCTAGGGTTTGGAACTTGAATTTATAGACTGTAAATGAATCGCAGAAATGAACTAGAAAACAAACCCTTAATTAATAGACAGGAAATAAATTGCAGAAATGAACTTATAAAACAAAACCCTCATGTAAATAACACTAATGTTGATTATCTCATCATGAATAAAATATATTAGACTAGCCTCATAAAATGGACAAACAAATAACGTACCCTTTGTTAAAAGAATTATATTTGTTAATAAATAATGAGTTTAACCTACAATTGAAGAAAGTATAAATGCAGAAAAGATAATCTAGCTTATAGTAGATGGTTACTAAATAATCATTCAGAATTCAAAATGCTCCAAATAGTAAAACTTGTGTAGTTTACAAGGGAAAAATCAAGAAACTCATACCTGCAAGATGAAGCTGTTTCAATGGCTGAAAACCTGCACACTCAAATACCTAGCATTAACAAATTCATTGACAGATATGGCCTCTGTTTAGATAACCGAATCACTTGGGAACTACCACGTTCCACCCAACCATGAACCGAAACCGTTCTTGATTTAAATATGGATCCCACGGAGCTAGTTTCAACATGCAAGTAGCTTAAAGCTCATAAGGTAAGGCTTCCCTATCTGGGATATCAGGTTCTGAATCAATTCTCATTTCTCCTCTTAGGAAAAATGTTCTCAAAGAACTCTCTTGATAATAATCAGGTAGAATTACGGAATAACAAAAATATCCCCAAGCCTCTCTTTGGCTTGGGCTTTTATAGAAAAACGTTTCAGTCAAAGGGGCAGTTAAATCAAGAATCATTTGATTTCTTGATTTAACTCTTTTTTATTTAATTAGGTACTTTTAATATTTAACTTAGGAACTTTTGACTAGTTCCTATTTGGACTCTTGTAGGTATTTTAATATTTAATTATCATTAATAATGATAATAATAAATAGATCATTTCTTTATTTCTTATAGTTATTAGTATTATTACTATGCTTACTCTTTATACATACCATGTATAAAATATATACTTATATATACATATCATTTGTTAAAATTTTGTCTTTAGGTATCATATAACATGATCCCTAAACTTATGACACTTTCTTTATTAAGCCCTTCAGGTAGGTGGTTAGGTCTACTAGGCTAGGAAACTCTAAGCCGCTTGCATGTTTGATTCCCTCGTATAACATGGTAGTTCTTCAGTACTTGATGAGATACAGAAATTCAAAATTTCATTGAATCACTTAAAAATAAGTCAAATGAGATTATTGTTTTAATCGAGTCATTTTCACTCGACATATTAATTCTTTTAAGTAAATCCTAGCGCTTATCCAAAGCCCATACTCTATGCTAAAAACAGAGAGTTACAAGCTTAGTGCAATTCTAGAGCTCCTCCCTCAACACTAATACTAGAATGTACTTGTAGGATACACCTAGGGATACAATGGTCAAGGATTCGATGTTCCAAAGCTTAAGTTCAACATCAACTTTGGAAGGATCCAGGGCTTATTCCCAACACTTCAAATTTATCTTTTCATGTGCTCCAGAGATTCATGCTCAACACATATGTCTCAAAACTCATGTATTCCAAAGCTTCTTGCTCAACACAAATATAAATACTCATGTGCTCCAGAGATTCTCTCTCAACACAAACCATCAATTACCCATGTGCTCCAGAGCTCCTCGCTCAACACAAAACATCTCATCAATTTATGTGCTTCAGGGTCCATGCCCAACAAATGAAATCATATATATATAACATATGCAATTGGCTTACGCCCAATATATCAAACAAATCATCATGTTCATATGCAGTGGGGTCTTAGACCCAATATATCAAATAAAAAATCAAAGTATCATTATAATCAATGGGGATTATGCCCATAAGTGTTAGGTCAAAATTAGGGATATTACATCCTTTCCCACTTAGAAAAACACATTCCTTGGTGTTCTAGGGACTCGGAATGAAATCATGAAACAAGGCGGGGTAAGCCTTTCTCATGGTGGCTTCATCCTCCCAAGTAGCCTCAAGTGCCTCCATTGCACTTTAAACTGGACTATGGTGCACTTCCTGAGCTGCACCTCTATCTTGTCCAGTATATGAAGAGGTTCACGGAAAAAATACCCTTCAGGTTCCACCTATAATAAGGACCAATCAATCACATGCCTAGTATCATAAACATATTTCTTTAATAAAGATGCATGGACAAAATTATGGAATCTTATGTGAGCAGGTAACACTAGTTCATATGACACTAGCCCTCTCTTGGCTAGTATCTAAAAGGGTCCACAAAATCTAGGTGCTAACTTACCACACCTTCCCAAGCTCAACGAGCTTCATTTTTCTTTTACTTTCAAGTAAACATGGTCGCCTATCTTATAATATGTATCTTTTCTTTTCTTTTCTGCATAGCTTTTCTGGTGGTCTTGTGCTTCTTTAAGGTTCAGCTGGACCTTGGTAAACAATTGTTCCAAGTCCTTTAGTAAGTCAATCCCTAACATGAGTTGATCCACCAGGATATCCCAAGTAACCAATGTTCTACACTTTCATCCATAGAGTACCTCAAAGGGACTCATCTTGGCGGAAGTCAGGTATCCGTTGTTATATGCAAACTCTGCAAGGTGCAGGTAATCTTCCTACTTTGTGGGGTTGTTCATGACATACATCCTAAGCATGTCCTCCACAATCTGGTTTACCCGTTCGGTCTTCCCGTCTGCGTACTAAAGTTCATCTACGTCTCTAATCCAGAGAATAAGGATATCCAAAAGTTCCTGGTAAACGTAGTATCTCGATCCGAGATGATTGCCTTGGGTATCCCGTGCAATCTAAATATCTCCTTCAAGAAGATATTAGCAATGTGTACTTCCTTGTAGGTCGACTTCACTGGAATGAAGTGAGCTTCTTTTGACAATTTGTCAACAAATACAAAGATAGAGTCATTTTGCTTCTTACTCTTAGGTAGACCCATGATCAAATCCATACTAATGAGCTCCCACTTCCATTCCGGAATGGGTAATGGCTGGAGCAACCCCGAAGGATTGTAATGTCCCCAAAATTTGAAAAAAAAAGCCTCTTAGGCTAGTCATTCACTGCCTGAACTGGACATTCTTTACACTTATGTGAAATCTGTCGTTCTTTGTTTACTTGTTTGTATTGCCGCAAGCTATTCTTACTTCCTGCTGTCATGTTTCCCGATGTGTTTATTAATGTAATACTATGTTGTCATGATGTTGTTTACTATCTTGTTCTATGGTTACGCATTTATAGGTATGTGTTGTTTCGATTACGTACTCATTGGTTATAAAGTTTGATTATTGTTTTATGAACAATTATGACTTATCTTTTGTTGTAAATGGGTGGAGTGGCGGGACTTGTTTCCCTTATAAACACTGGCGGGACTTGTTTCCCTTATAAACACCTGAAAGGTAACTATTTTCTACTTTTCACCACGGGGCTTACTTAGTTCTTATGAACTAATGCATTTCTTTCCTTGTCTCATGCAGGTGCACTTGACGATGAAAACTACTTATAAAAGCCGAGCAAGACATACTTTCCATTTGTCACTAGCACTCAACTTGGACGAAGACAAAATTACAGTCTTATCCTAGTGATTACTATGATGGTTGTTTAGTTGATATTTACGCAAGGATGGATGTTTTACTAGAGTATGTTGTACTGGTTACTATTTCCATTTTTAATGGACTTTATGACATTGATTAAAATGTGGTTGTAATAGAACATTTACACGACACACATTGTATACAGTTTTAGTATTGTATAACATGGTTCATGGTTTATTATAGTCCTGGTGTATAAGTTTATAACCTAAACATTATCCCTCCATGGCATATTTCATATGCCATGGACTCTGGCTAAACCCTATGTATTTGATATGTATCGTGGGTTTTATATGTTCCACATTGATTAAACTTGGCTCTGCATTAGAGGGTGGCATAAAATATACACTATGGGTTTTTATTTACATTATTGGAGGCCAGGGTGGCAATATTAATGATCTTTGGGATGCGTGAGACTCAATCTTAGGGATTGGGCTCTTGTGATGGTTTGGGTCATTTGCAGCATGGCTGCGTGAGATCTGTCTCAGGTATGTTTAATGGTGTGGAGCGTTGGAGTTTATCTACATTGGAAGGTATGACTTCCTTACTGGTTTATCAGCATTGTATTGTTGTTCAGTTTGGGTTCAAGCATACTTCTCATCATAGCTTGTTTTGGTTGCAGGTTGTAGGGTTTGGGGCAACGCGGGTTGTGGGTCATGGGTCGCCCTGAGGTCAACTCCATACCCATTTTGAGTAAGCCTTGTTGTAACAATTTTTTAACTTGTCCTTCTATTGTGTGGATATAGTAACAGAGTTTGAAACTCATCGTTGGTTTAGTTTTTGGTCTGGTTTTAATGGCTGCGATTTGGAAAGGAATTTATGTGTAAAGCATCACGGATGCGTTTAAGACCTGGGGTTTTTGTTGGGTTTTAGTGCCTTCAGGACATGAATTAATGTATTCTGGTTTTGCTCATGGAAGCTCTATGTAGTAATGTTTTCTTGGTGAACTTTCCCTGGCTCTGCGAATTGTAAATATGTTTAAGTTTGGAAACGATGACAGAACCATTGCTTGCAATGGTGCAAGTCCTGGTTATACGACTGTGTAATTTCTTAAATTGGTTTAAAATGGATGATATGTACATCATTTACATTATTTGTCTATTTTATGGTGATGGATCTAAGCTCAGTGCTAGCGTGACTCTGTGTGGTTTGATAAGTCTGGTATTAAGTTCTTTATATGGAAATGTTGACAGCGTTGTTTGGCCTTGGGGGCCATGTCGTAGGTGGCATTGGTATTCCCACAATTAGAGTTGTGACTATGCAATGACTTATCATCATTTTCATGGTTGAATAATTGTTTATGGTTATGTTGTGTATTTAAATGTAGATGCCATGACTGTGGGTGTAACACTTCGAATGGTTGTCGTTGCTAATTGCATAGCGTTGACAAGGTTTTAATGGGTTTGGATAATGTTTTAAATGTTTTGAAATGCAAAGGGTCGAGAACCACGAAATAGTTACAGCGTATAAATTAGTTGGGGTTTTACCCTCTGTGTAGAGGTTATGTTGAAATGTTTACAATGTTTATAAGATGGTAGCGAACCTTACAGGATTCGATATGGTGATTTGTCATTGTAACGTGTGGACTCCACGGGATTTGATCCTAGGTCACGATAGTTGTAAACAATGATTACTTTTGGCATTCAAGCCTACAAGAATCAATCCTGTAACCTTTGTTTATTTATGCTATGTTTTTAAAGGGTTTTGTGCATAACGATGTGGTCGTTTTATTATGTGGAAAGTTATTGGTTATACGATTTGGTTAGTTGTAATTTGTGGTTTGATTATTTATGAACGAGATGTATGTATGTTGATTATTTTTTATTTTAAAACATAAACTTCATACCATTAGATGGTCTCGATAACTTGTCTACATACTCACTTTATGAATTTCTTTGGTTAATGAGAAATGATATTGTTTATAAACTTGGTTCTTTATAAAATTTTATACATACCATGAGAGGTCTTCAATGGTTTTAGTTTAGCTTAACTTACTTTGGTTTGATGATTATTCTTAGGCATGGAATATATGTTATTTTAGTGTTGTTTATTTAGAATGTAGTTTCAGACCATTAGAGGTCTCGATAGCTTGACTGTTTTAGCATTTCATTTCTATTTGATTATGGTTTTGTTTACTATACATTAATTTAATGTGGTTTATAACAAGTTTCAGTTTAGGGCTTATACTAATTAATATTTTTAATTCTAAGTAAAGGCCTGCTGACAATATGAAATCTTCCAGTAGAATCCATAGGTATACATATACATAGTCTATGTCTTAGGTAGTTCTAGTTTTTAGAAATAAAATTAAAGATAGGAAATAAAATGCAGACATGACTTTAGAAGAACAAAACCCTAAATAATTCTTAGACAAGAAAATAATTTGCAGACATAGTTTTTAGAATTATAAACATAAACTCTTAAACATTCTGGACAGACATAGAGTTTATAAATAAAGTGTAAATCCTTAAATATTCTAACAGGAATTAATTGCAAACATAGGGTTAGAAATATAACATAAACCCTTAAATATTTATACTAGATAATGGAATGGAAAAATCAAGAACCTCATACGTGTAAGGTGAAACTATTCCAATGGTTGAATACCTGCACACTCAATTACCCAGCATTAACAAATTCACAGGCAGATCTGACCTCTGTATAGATAACCAAATCACTTGGTAACTACCACATTCCACCCAACCAAGACCCAAAACCATTCTTGGTTTTAGTTTAGTCTGAATCCCCCCGAGTTGGTTCCAACATACAAGTAGATTAGAGCTCCTAAGGTAAGGCTTCCCTAACTGGGATATCCGGTCTGAATCAGTTCTCCATTTTCCTCTTAAGAAAATGTTCTCCAAGAACTCTCTTAAGAATAATCAGGCAGAATAATGATTCCAAAATATGGAAGAGATCCCCAAGCATCTCTTTGGCTTGGGTATTCATAGGCAAAAAAATTTAGTCAAAGGGGAAATTAAATCAAGAATCCTCTCATTTCTTGATTTAACCCTTCTTATTTAATTTAGGAATTTTTTGAATATTTAACTTAAGAACTTTTAACTAGTTCCTATTTGGACTTTTGTAGGTATTATACTTTTTAATTATCTTTAAGTAATAATAATAATAAATGGATCCTTTCTTTCTTTCTTATACTTTTAATATTATTACTATGCTTACTCTTATACATACCATACATAAAATATATATATATATATATATATATTATTTGTTAACATTTGTCTTTAAGTATCATATAACATGATCCCTAAACTTATGACATTTTCTTCATTAAGGTCGTCACGTAGGTGGTGAGGTCTACTAGGATAGGAAACTCTAAACATCCTTGCATGTTGGATTCCCTTATATAACATGGTATTTCTTCAGTACTTGATGAGATACAAAAATTCAATATTTCATTTAATCACTTATAAATAAGTCAGAAGAGATCAATATTTTACTCCAGACATTTTCACTCGACATAATTAATTCTTTTCAGTAACTCCTAACACTTCTCAAGAGCCCATACTCAATGCTAAAAACAGGGAATTACAAACTTAGTGCAATTCTAGAGGTCCTCATTCAACACTAATGCTAGGATGTACTTGTAGGATACACCTAGGGATACAATGGCCAATGATATGATATTCCAGAGCTTATGCTCAACAACAAATTGGAATGCTCTAGGGCTTATGCCCAACACTTCCAATTATATTTTCATGTGCTTTAGGTCTTTCTGCTAAACACAAAGGTTTACATAATTCATGTGTTCCAGAACTCCTCGCTCAACACAAAAAAACACTCATGTGTTCCAGAGCTTCTCGCTCAACACAACTTAAACACTCATGTGCTCAAGAGCTTCTCATTTAACACAAACATTCAAATACTCATGTGCTCCAGAGCTCATTGCTCAACACAAAACATCTCATCAATCATGTGCTTCAAGGTCCATTCCCAACACATAAAATCATACATAAAACATATGTAACTGGCTGACGCCCAATATATCAAACAAATCATCATGTTCATATCCAGTGGGGTCCTAGACCCAATATATCAAAATAAAACATCAAAGTAACATCATAATCAATGGGGCTTATGCCCATAAGTGTTAGGTCAAAATTCAGGATATTACATCCCTCCCCACTTAGAACAACACTGTCTGTGGTGTTCTAGGGACTCAATTAAATCATGAAACAAGGCGGGGTAAGCCTTTCTCATAGTGGCTTCATTCTCTCGAGTAGCCTCATCGGCTTCGAAGTGCTTCCATTGCACTTTCAACTGGACTATGGTGCGCTTCTTGAGATGCGCCTCTCTCTTGTCCACTATATGAAGAGGCACAGGGGAAAACTCCCCTTCAGGTTCCACCTGTAATAAGGACCAATAAATCACATGTTTAGTATCATAAACATATTTATTTAATAATGATGCATGGAAAACATTATAGACTCTTATGTGAGCGGGTAACGCTAGTTCATATTATTAGAATTTGAATGTCATTTAGGTCTTCAAGCAAATAGTTCTAATAATGCTTCCATCAAATAGATGGAGAATAAAGATACAAACTGAACAAAACAAACTACACAGGATACGAACAAGTATTGCTTAGGAATTTACAGTATCATTCACAATAATAATATCCAGAGTTACAAATATAGTTTACATAGGAAGAATTTGAATGCATGGGATATGAATTCGAATCTCCCAAGTGGATATGATTGTATCTAACTGAATCTCTAACTCATGGTCTCTTAATCAATATCGGAGTCCAAAATCAACTCCGAGATGTCCAACCAACTCAAATAAATAGTGACATCTAGTTAACTCAGTGCAACTGACTGTGGTAGATGGGCAAAGGCGTCTACTCCACATGCATCCATGCATTATCCATGCAAGACATGCGCTAGTTGATTTTTTGTGAACTAACTGAAAGTAACTAGGGGCTAACTGAGACTAACTAGTAATAACTCCAACTAACTGAAGTAGATTGGTGCTAGGACTCCCAGTGGCTCCTAAAATGTAGGGATTGGTCTAGGAGGCACCTAAAATGATGCATGCACATGCAGTAAGTGGAAGTTAACCTCTAGAAGTGTTCCCCACACTCCAATGACTGGTACATGTGTCCCCATTAGGACAAGTGGACCCAATGGTACTAGTGGAATTAATTAATTAATTAAGGTTCCTAAGTTAGTCTAATTAATCTAATAGAAAGTATGAACAAGGGAGGATTAATAATCCTAACACATATGCTACTAGCCCTCTCTTGGCCAGTATCTCAAAGGGTCCACAAAATCTAGGTTCTAACTTACCGCACCTTCCCAAGCTCAACGAGCTTCGTTATTCTTTTACTTTCAAGTAGACATGGTCACCTATTTGATAATCTTTATCTTTTCTTTTCTTATCCATGTAGATTTTATGGTGGTCTTGTGCTTCTTTAAGGTTCACCTAGACCTTGGTAACCAATTGTTCCACGTAAATGAGCCAATCCACTGGGCTATCCCAAGTAACCGGCGTTCTACACTTCTGTCCATAGAGTACCTCAAAGGGACTCATCTTGGCAGAAGTATGGTATTCGTTGTTGTACACAAACTCTGCAAGGTGCAGATAATCTTCCCACTTGGTGGGGTTGTTCATGAGATACATCCTAAGCATGTCCTCGACAATTTGGTTTACCCTTTCTGTCTTCCTGTCTGTCTGCGGGTGATAAGCAGTACTGAATTTCAACTACGTCTCTAAGAGTCTAGAGAATAAGGATCTCCAAAAGTTTCTTGTAAACTTAGTATCTCGATCCAAGTTGATTTCCTTGGGCATCCCATGCAATCTAGATATCTCCTTCAAGAAGATATCGGCAATGTGTACCGCCTTGTAGGTCAACTTCACTGGAATGAAGTGTGCTGCTTTTCACAATTTGTCAACTACTACAAGATAGAATCATTTTGTTTCTTACTCTTAGGTAGACCGGTGATAAAATCCATACTAATGACCTCCCACTTCCATTTCGGAATGGGTAACGGATCCATCAATCCCGAAGGATGCTGGTGCTCAGTTTTGACCAGCATTCTTGACTTTTCACAATAAATAATGCTATGTCAGCCTTTAACTTAGGCCAGAAAAAGTGTCTCTTAACAATGAATATCATCTTTTGATATCCTAGATTCCTCAAGTAGGGTGTCTCATGAAAATCCATGAGGATGCTGCATCAAATTTCCCCTCCTTCTGGAACATACAATCTCTCCTTGGACCATAGCAGTCCTATTTCGTCTACCTTGTACTCTTTTTGTTGTTGAAACAACCTATCGTCTTGGAACTTCTTGAGGATTTATACATAGAAAGGGTCAACTATGTTGGTCGTTCTAATCCTCTCATGTAAATCCAAATCGGTTTGACTAACAATCACCTCATATATCATATGAGTTTGTCGGCCCAAAGCATCAGTAATCTTGTTCTCTTTTCCCTTTATATGCTTTAGCTCGAAATGGTACTCGCTAAGGAAAGCCAACCATCTGGCTTGCCTAGAATTTAAATCCGGTTGCTCAAATAAATACGTCAGACTCATATTGTGTGTCTTCTAAAGGAATTTCCTTCCCATGAGGTAGTTCCTCCACATATTCAAGGCATGGATGATGGCTGCTAAATCAAGGTCGTGTGTGGGATAGTTCTGCTTTGATTCATAACAAATCGTGGAATCGTTCTGCAAGAAGACTCCTCCAAGCCCTTCCTTGCTTACATCCATGCAAACAACGAAATCCCCCATCGGGATCCGTAATTCATAGTATCGGTGCATTCGTCAAAATCTTCTTAAGATTTTCAAAACTCTCCTCACACTTGGTCGTCCATAAGAATTTATTTTCCTTCTTTTGCAAAGCAGTCATGGGACAAGCTATTCTCGAGAAGTTCTCAATGAACTTTCGATAATATCCACCTAATCCCAAAATGGATCTAATGTCGATGACACTAGTAGGGGTAGGAAAATATTCTATGGCTTTAATATTTTCCGGGTCCATAGCTACCCTCATCTCGGAGATGATGTGGCCCACATACTGTATCTGTGGTTTGTAAGAATCACATTTACTAAACTTGGCATCGAGCTAGTGTTCATGTAACACCCATAGCACTATGTGGAGGTGTCCCTCGTGTTCCTATTTACTCTTAGAGTAAACTAGGATGTCATCTATAAATACCAAAACAAAGTTATCCATATATTTACTGAATATACTGTTCATCATACACAAAATTCACGGGTGCATTGGTCAAACTAAATGGCATTACTACAAAATCGTAGTGGTTGTACCTTGTACAAAAGGATGTTTTGTGAATTTCCTCATCACGAATCCATATTTGATGGTACCCAGATCACAGATAGATCTTTGAAATGATCTTGGCTCATCCTACTTGATCGAACAAATCATCAATCCTAGGGAGTGGGTATCAGTTCTTAATAGTCATCTTGTTAAGCTAACAGTAATCGATGCACATTCGCATCGTACCATCCTTATTCTTTACGAAAAGCATCGGTGCTCCCCAAGGAGACACGCTTGGTTGGATATATCCTTTCTCAATCAACTCTTGTAACTGCATTTTTAGTTACACCATCTCCGGTGCACTCATGCGGTAAGGGCCTTTCGAAGCTGGAATTGATCCTGGTGTCAATTCTATGGAAAATTTTAGGTCTCGTTTTGGTGGTAATCCCAGGATTTCCTCACAAAATACGTCTTTGAAATCTACAAGAACTAAAAATTCCTCTATGTGTTGTTCTCTTTTAGCTTCTATGTCTTGGATGTTTACTACAAATAGTTTGCAGCATTTCCTAATGCACTTCTTTTCTTGTAATGTAGATATCGTCCTTACAGAAAATTTCTTCAGTATGCCTTGAATCTTCACTTGATTCCCTTGGCTATCTGTACACAAGATTGAAATGTGTAAGGAATCAAGCATGACATGGTGTTGTTCCAACCAGTCCATGCTGATAAGTATATCATATGATCCTAAGGGTAGGATGTTTAGGTTTACTCTAGTAGGAAAACCATTCAGGTTTACCTCACAATATTTAACTATTTATGAAACTTTTCATTTTGTACCTGTGGCTAAATGCACCAACCAAGTTTTATCATGTTTAACTTCGCCTAGTTTACATACATCAATAATTTTAAGCGATACATAGCTCTAGAAAGCACCGAGGTCAATTAGTATTGAAATAGAAGTGTTTAAGATCTTACCTTCTATCTCAACCATGGTAGCCTGATGGTCTGCCTGTCGGCAATCCAAGGATGCATAAATCTGTGGTGTTCCATCTATGTCCTCTACCATTGGTTCTTCCTGCAAGTTGTGCAAGACCCCATTGGTCTTATTTTTACAGTCTCGAGCATAATGAGGCCCTTGGCATTTCCAGCATTTAATTTGTAGCGGGGAAACATTGGCTCCTCCATTTGCTGTTGTCTTGTTAGTATTTGGAGCCAGTACATATGGCTTTGTGCCTGTATTATTGAAGTTCTTGTTAGCTAGAAAACTATTGTTCTGTTTTTTGTACGGTGGTGGGTTAAATCCTGGTTTGTGGTTATCTGAGACGGTCCTAGACCTATCTATGCTTCTGTTAAGGTTCTCTTGCCTCAACTGTCCTTGCTCATAGCAAAGCCTAGATTTGTGTAAGGCTGTGTCAAACTTTTTAGGCATGTCAAATTCAATCCTTTCCCGGAAGTTGGTAGGAAGACATCCTACAAACTGTTTTCTTTTTACTTTCTCGTCCTTGAAGTATGGTACATAATGCAATAGATCCAAAAATCTATTAATAAAAGCATGCATAGTCATGGATCCCATACGTAACTCATGAAACTCTTTCACTTTTCTGTCAAAGAACCTTTTCGACGTGTATTTCTCTTGGAAGATCTTGCGAAACTTACTCCACAGTATTTCTCTTAACTCATCCTTCTTGGTATGCTTCAAGTCTCTCCACCATCTAGCTGTTTTTCCATTTAAATTATAGATGGCCAGATGAGCCTTCAATTTGCTAGAGTAGTTATGAACACAGAAATATTTGCTCATACCCAACAACCACTCTTTATCTTTTTCCCTCGCGTTCATCTCTCCTTCATAGGTTGGTGTTTTTACTTTTAAGAACTCTCCCTATAAATTGTCATTATTTCTCAGCTTCTTTATGCATGGAGAAAGAGAATCATCACTAGAAAGACTGTGATAATCTCCTTCTGGAGGTTCATGGGTATGCTCTTATTTTCCTTCTTCTCTCGAGTTGCTGGCCTGTTTATGATAGAATTATTTCTTGAACCTGTTTGTGGAATGAGTGGGTTTTCCTTGCTAGATTCCTCCCATCATGTTTCATAGCAATGCTTCATTAATTATTTGTTGTTCCTTTCTTTCATTCAGATTATCATCTCTGAAACTCTTCAAGTCTGCTTGGAGACTTTGTATGGTTTTCATTATATCATAATTTAGTTCCATCGCCAATTCTGCTTCCTAGGTGGGGGTATTCAACATCCCTTGCTAACTGTTATCTTCTTCAGTGTTCATGATCTGAACTATTCATTTACAATTTTGTAATTGCAAATTTTTAATAATAGGAAAATTTTCTATAATTAGTTAATTATAATTAGTTAACACAATTTAAAATCATACTTTATTTTCCTTGCAACGAATGTCTGGAACCCCCATTTGGTTTCTTACTGTTGAAACTGGGCTCTAATACCACTTGTAATGTCCCCAAAATTTGAAAATAATTTTTTTTTTGTTAGGCTAATCATTCACTTCCTAAACTTGACATTATTTACACTTATGCAGAATGTGTCGTTTTTTGTTTACTGTGCTATATTGTCGTAAGATCTTCTGAATGTAATACTATGTTGTTGTGATGTTGTTAACTATATTTTTCTATGGATACGAATTTATAGGTATGTGTTGTTTCGAGTACGTACTCATTGGTTATAAAGTTTGATTACTGTTTTATGAACAATTCTTACTAAACTTTTATTGTAAAGGGGTGGAGTGGCGAGACTTTTTTCCCTTGTAAACACCTAAAAGGTAACTATTTTCTACTTGCCACCACAGAGCTTACTTAGTTCTTATGAACTAATGTATTTCTTTCCTTTTCACGTGCAGCTGCACTTGACGACGAAAACTACTTATAAAAGATGATAAAGACATATTGCCCGTTCGTCACTAGCACTCGGCTTGGACGACGATAGACTTACAGTCCTAGTGATTACTATGATGGTTGTTTAGTTGATATTTACACAATGCTTGATGTTTTACTAGCCTATGTTGTACTCATTACTATTGTCGTTTTTAATGGAATATATGGCATTGATAAAAATGCGATTGTAATAGAACATTTACAAAGCACACATTGTATATGGTTTTAGTATTGTATAACATGGTTCATGGTTTATTATAGTCCTGGTGTATAATTTTATAACCTTAACATTAGCCCTCCATGGCATATTTCATATGCCAAATATGCCATGGACTATGACTAAACCCTATGTATTCGATATTTATAGTGGGTTTTATATGTTGCATGTTTATTAAACTTGGCTCTGCATTAGAGGGCGGGATAAACTATACACTATGGGTTTTGATTTACGTTATTGGAGACCAGGCTAGCGACATTAATGATATTTGAGATGTGTGGGTGTCAAGATTAGGTCTTGGGCTCTTGCAATGGTTTGGGTCATTTGCAGCATGGCTGCGTGAGCTCTGTCTCGGGTATGTTTGATGGTGTGGAGCATTGGAGTTTAGATGTGTTGGAAGGTATGAATTCCTTATTGGTTTATCAGCGATGTATTGTTGTTCAGTTTGTGTTCGAACATACTTCTCATCGTAGATTGTTTTGGTTGCAGGTTGCAAGGTTTGGGGAAATGCGATTTGTGCATCGTGGGTCACCCTGAGGTCAACTCCATACCCATTACGGGTAAGCCCTATTGTAACAAGTTTTAATGTGTCCTTCTCTTGTGTGGATATAGTGACAGAGTTTGAAACTCGTCGTTGGTTGAGTGTTCGGTCTAGTTTTAATGACTGCGATTTGGAAAGGGCTATCTGTGTAAAGCATTAGGGATGTGTTTAATACTTGGGATTTTTGTTGGGATTTAGTGCCTTCGGGCCGGGATTTAATGTATTTTAGTTTTTTCTCATGGATGCTCTGTGTAGTAATGTTTCTTTGGTGAACTTTCCCTAGTGCTGTGAATTGTAAATATGTTTAATTTTGGAATGGTGACAACACCATTGCTTACAATGGTGCAAGTCTTGGTTATACAAAAGTGTAAGCTCTTAACTTGGTTTAAAATGGATGATATGTACAACATTTACATCCTGTGTGTGTTTTATGGTAATGGCTCTTAGCTAAATCCTAGTGTGAATCTGTGTGGTTTGATAAGTCTGGTATTAACTTGTTTATGTGGAAATGTTGATAGTGTTGTTTGGCCTTGGGAACCATGCAATAGGTGGCATTGGCGTTCCCACCATTAGAGTTGTGACTGTGAAATGACTTATCGTTTTTATGGTTGAATCGTTGTTTATGGTTATGTTGTGTATTTAAATTTAGATGGCATGACTGTGGGTGTAACCCTTCAAGTGGGTGTCGTTGCTAATTGCATAGCGTTGACATGGCTTTAATGGGTTTGGATAATGTTTTAAATGTTTTGAAATTCAAAGGGTCGAGGTCCATGAAATAGTTATAGTGTATAAATTAGTTGGGGTTTTACCCTCTGTGTAGAGTTTATGTTGAAATGTTTACATCATTTATAGGATGGTAGTGAACCTTACAGGATTTGATATGGTGATTTTTAATTGTAATGTGTGTACTCCACAGGATTTGATCCCGGGTCACGATAGTTGTAAACAATTATTACTTTTGGAATTCAATCCTATAGGAATCGATTCCTCTCGTCATGTTTCACAGCAATGCTTCATTAATTGCTTGTTTTTCCTTTCTTTCATTCAGATTATCATCTCTAAAACTCTGCAAGTCTGCTTGGAGACTTTGTATGGTTTTCATTATATCAAAATTTAGTTCCACCGCTAGTTCTGCTTCTTGGGTGGGGGTATTCAACTTCCCTTGCTGACTGTTATCCTCTTCAGTGTTCATGATCTGAACTGTTCCTTTAAAATCCTATAATTGCAAATTTTTAAAAACAGGAAAAAATTTTGTTAGTTAACACAATTTAAAATCATACTTTATTTTCCTTGCAACGAATGTTTGGTACGCCCATTTGGTCTCTTAGTGTTGCAACTGGGCTCTGATGCCACTTGTAATATCCCCAAAATTTGAAAAAAAATATTTGGCTAATCATTCAGTGCCTGAACTAGATATTATTTACACTTATGCGGAGCATGTCATTCTTTGTTTACTATGTTGTATTGTCGTAAGATGTTCTTACTTCCTTGTCTCATATTTCTCGATGTGGTTATTAATGTAATACTATGTTTTCGTGGTCTTGTTTACTATCTTGTTCTATGGTTACGCATTTATAGGTATGTGTTGTTTCAATTACATACTCATTGGTTATAAAGTTTGATTATTGTTTTATGAACAATTCTAACTTAACTTTTATTGTAAAGGGGTGGAGTGGCAGGACTTGTTTCCCTTGTAAACACCTTAAAGGTAATTTTTTTCTACTTGTCACCATGGGGTTTACTTAGTTCTTATGAACTAATGCATCTCTTTCCTTGTCGCGTGCAGGTGCACTTGACGACGAAAACTGCTTATAAAATTTGAGCAAGGCATACTTTCCGTCCGTCACTAGAACTTGGCTTGGACGACGACAAACTTACAGTCCTATCCTAGTGATTACTATGATTGTTGTTTAGTTGATATTTACACAAGGATGGATGTTTTACTATACTATGTTGTATTGGTTACTATTGTCATTTTCAATGGACTTTATGACATTGATTAAAATGCGGTTGTAATAGAACATTTACACGACACACATTGTATATGGTTTTAGTATTGTATAACATGCTTCATGGTTTATTATAGTCCTGGTGTATAAGTTTATAAGCTTAACATTAGCCCTCCATGGAATATTTCATATTCCATGCACTATGGCTAAACCCTATGTATTCGATATGTATAGTGGGTTTTATATGTTGCACGTTGATTAAACTTGGCTCTGCATTAGAGGATGGCATAAAATATACACTATGGGTTTTGATTTATGTTATTGGAGGATAGGGTGGTGACATTAATTATATTTGGGATTCATGGGATTCAAGCTTAGGGCTTGGGCTCTTGCGATGGTTTGGGTCATTTGCAGCATGGCTGCGTGAGCTCTGTCTCGGGTCTGTTCAATGGTGTGGAGCGTTGGAGTTTAGCTGTGTTGGAAGGTATGAATTCCTTACTGCTTTATCAGCACTATATTGTTGATCAGTTTGGGTTCCAGCATACTTCTCATCGTAGCTTTTTTTTGTTGCAGGTTACAGGGTCTGGGAAAACACAATTTGTTGGTCGTGCGTCACCCTGAGGTCATCTCAATACCCATTTTGGGTAAGCCCTACTGTAACAAGTTTTAACTGTTCCTTCTCTTGTGTGGATATAGTGATAGAGTTTTAAAACTCGTTGTTAGTTGAGTGTTTGGTCTAGTTTTAATGGATGCGATTTGGAAATGGTTTCCTGTGTAAAGCATCAGGGATGTGTTTAAGACTTGGGGTTTTTGTTGGGGTTTAGTGCCTTCGGGCCGAGACTTAATGTATTCTGGTTTTTTCTCATGGATTCTCTGTGTAGTAATGTTTCATTGGTGAAATTTCCATCACTCTGCAAATTGTAAATATGTTTAAGTTCAGAAATGGTGACAACACCATTTCTTGCAATGGTTCAAGGACTAGTTATACGACAGTGTAAGCTCTTAACTTGGTTTAAAATTGATGATATGTACAACATTTACATTCTTTGTGTGTTTTATGGTATGGCTCTTAGATCAGCACTAGCGTGACTCTGTGTGGTTTGATAAGTATGGTATTAAGTTCTTTATATGGAAATGTTGACATCGTTGTTTGGCCTTGGGAGCCATGTCGTAGGTGGCATTGGCATTCCTGCCATTAGAGCTATGACTATGCAATGACTTATCATTTTCATGGTTGAATCGTTGTTTATGGTTATGTTGTGTATCTAAATGTAGATGTTGTGACTATGGGTGTAACCCTTCGAATGGGTGTCATTGCTAATTGCATAGTGTTGATAGGGTTTTAATGGGTTTGTATAATGTCTTAAATGTTTTGAAATGCAAAGGGCTGAGGGCCACGAAATAGTTACAGCGTATAAATTAGTTGGTGTTTTACCCTCTATGTAGAGGTTATGTTGAAATGTTTACAGCATTTATAGGATGGTAGGGAACCTGACAGGATTCAATATGGTGATTTGTAATTGTAACATGTGGACTCCACAGGATTTGATCCTGGGTCATGATAGTGGTAAACAATGATTTCTTTTGGAATTCAATCCTACATGAATCGATTCCTCTCGTCATGTTTCACAGTAATGCTTCATTAATTTCTTGTTGTTCCTTTCTTTCATTCAAATTATCATCTCTGAAACTTTACAAGTCATCTTGGAGACTTTGTATGGTTTTAATTATATCAAAATTTAGTTCCACGGCCATTTCTGCTTCCTGGGTAGGGGTATTCAACTTCCCTTGCTGACTGTTATCTTCCTCAGTGTTCATGATATGAAATGTTCCTTTAAAATCCTGTAATTGCAAATTTTTAATAAGAGGAAAAAATTTTGTTAGTTAAAATAATTTAAAATCATACTCTATTTTCCTTGCAACGAATGTCTGGTACGCCCATTTGGTCTCTTAGTGTTGAAACTGGGCTCTGATACCACTTGTAATGTCCCCAAAATTTGAATAAAAAAATATTAGGCTAATCAATCACTGTCTAAACTGGACATTATTTACACTTACGCAGAATGTGTCATTCTTTATTTACTATGTTGTATTGTCCTAAGATGTTCTTACTTCCTGCTCTCATATTTCTCGATGTGGTTATTAATGTAATACTATGTTTTCATGATATTGTTTACTATCTTGTTCTATGGTTACACATTTATAGGTATGTGTTGTTTCGATTACGTACTCATTGGTTATAAAGTTTGATTATTGTTTTATGAACAATTCTGACTTTTTAATATCTTGTTCTATATGATATTTGTACTGTTTAATACTTCTCTGCAAATTCTCATTCTCTGAATCAATGCACTTCCCTTCTGAAACTGGATGCATTTCTTCTGGCATCCAAGGGATTTTCAATTTCTTAAAAATCTCTTCATCTTCCTCTAGTTGCTCTGTCATAGCCATAGGAACCCCTAAAGATTCATTGACTTCAACACTGCATTGGGATGATGGCTCTGCAACCTTTTCTTTCTCTGCATAAAAACTTGATATGACTAAATGCTGCTTCTTTGAATCATCTTGATGATGGTCTAAGATTACATTCTTTCGAACTTCCTTAAATATCTCTGAAATTTTGGTTTTAGTGAAAGCTAACTTATCTTCTGAAATAATTTGTTTCTCACCCTTCATCTCCTTTACATTTAAATCTTCAATGTCTTCTAACTCTTCTTGAGATGAAGAGTCTTCAATCACTATAATTTTCTTCTGAGCTAGTTTAGGGTTTAACAATTTTTTCATATTCAATATGAGTTTATTCTTGGGTCTTGTTTTAGGCCTCCAACCTGCCCCAATTTCCCCTAACATGCTCAAAGTTTTTCCTTGATGTTTGATAGAGGCTAGCTGAAATACCTTTCTTTTTATCCCTCGTGACATTACCCCTTCTTCATACTATTTTTGTACATCATGTTTAGTGTCAACCCTAGCTTCATCAAACAATGGATTTTCCTTATCTTTTGACTGTACTCCCATAAGAACTTGTTCCTGTTATTTCAAATTTTCATTTACTTCCTAGTTTACTTCTACCTGAATACTATCTTCTACATGCTTCAAATCCTTCATTTCTACCTTTGATATTTTATCCTCTTCTATCTCGACTATGACTCTCTTCTTAAATTTATTGACCAAATTATGTCCTTTATTCAGGTGTCTTTTCTGAGCTTGGTCTTCTTTCTCTGATTGAAACCCAGACCAGATAGGAAAATAATCCCATGTTTTTTCCTTCTTTCGAAGAACAGTACTTATGATTAGCTTTATTAGACCATGATAAAATATAGACTGTTTAGAATGGTCTTGATGCTCTTTTACCCTGTTGGACATCTTTTGTAGACTTTTAAGTGTTAGCTATAATATTTCACCTCCTACAGACAGCAAGGTGTTCCACTGGTCTGAATGGTTCAGATCCATAACAAATAGAGGACAGAGGTTGAAGACTCTCCCTAGACACTGTATATATATGGAATACAAGGCTTTGACAGTTCACCTGTGTACCTGCAATCAAGCTCAACATGAAACAGATCAAAGAAACCAGAATATGATCTACTAATCTATGCTAGTGACTAAGGAATCTAGAAACATATATGCGAAATCACAAAAACAACAACATATGTGGGACAGAAATCAACTTGCATTAAAGAATATGAAGAAGTTTACAACCAAGCATTAGTGTTGACATGCATCTCCATGAAACCAGCTCTTCATCCCCAAAAGCTCCGCCTCTAGCTCTCTATGCTCTCTCCAAATGATCTTGGGCCAAGGATCAATCCAACAGCATAACAATACCTTCAAATGTTCTCTCCCTCAACCATGGCCAAAAGCTTGTATTTATAGGGCTTTAATGGATAGAGATGGTTGAGAAATTAGTGGGTGAGGTGGCCTCTAAGATCCTAGGATGAGGGATATCGAGCTAAACCAACCCACAGCAGTAGGGATAAGGCAGTACACAAGGCTTATCATCTAGAAGCCTCGAGAAACTTCTCTTTTCCCCTTTTTACCCAGGGTACCCGCGCTTCTCCTTCTATGACAGAGCGGTTCTTGTAATAATCGCATATGGACCAAGGGCAATGGACGGTGGCACCACTTGTGTACAACCGATAAAAGGCAGTGCGAGCAGGGGTACCGCTCCTGGATAAAGGGGCATGCATGGTGCTGGGAATTTGTATGACAGATTGATGAAAAACCATTTAGTTTCCACTCCAGAAGCTGGGATTCAGGGCAAGTAGGTATGTCAAATGTCTTATCACATGATGGTGACAGGATTTTGGTATAACATTAAGGAAAAATAAAGGAAGATTCATCTTTGCTTCATGATTAAGATGCTGCAAAAACCTAAAATGATACTTAAAAACAAATGCATATCTTCCTTCACAAGTTACATAACTTTGCAGAATTTTTATTGGTTCTCTCCACTCTGGTTTGAACTTCTGGATATGCACTCCTTTACCCCAATATGCAACCACATTTGGAAGCAAATATCTCTGTGAATCAAACTTAAAAGGTACCTTATTGAACCAATATTCACCTTCATCAGGGATCCCTATAGCCTCTACTATTAGTTCTTTGGTCAGTTCAATCTTTAGGGTATCAAAAGTAACAATATCTTTATTTAATCCCTGAGCGAACTTGTATGAAACCTCTGTGTGATGTCCATCAATTTTCTCAAAAAATTTTAACCATCTTGCTTCTAAAAAATAATATTGCACAGTCAGGGAAAGCTTGAAACCAAGTCATATCTGAGGGTTCAGCTCTGTTTTTTTTTCCACTCCTCTTCATTCTAGATAATTGAACTTTAAAAAATTGCTTCCTTCAGTAAAAACTTAACTCTATTCAAATCTTGGCAATTTTAAACAGTCAATTATATGCTGAGTAAACTAAAACCCTTGAGCTGAATTTTATGTATCAAATTGATAAGTCTTTCAACTCTATTGACAGGGGAAATTCGAAATTGAGCAAAAACTTAGTTTATATACAAGCATCCTTATTTATTCTCCACAACCAAAATTTTGTCAATGTGAACCCGAATACATGAAATATGATAGTAGTTCGCCTCATACATGTCTGACTAATGGATTCAAGTTGCTGGAACTATGCTTCCCTGTCTTCCCAGGCATCCAATTTCATTCTTAAGTATTTCTCTGACCGCCACGACAGTGCTTAAACAGTTACCCTAAAAAGCCCTAAATTTTTTACCTTCTTCAATCTTTGATCCAAACTACCAAAATTTTTCTATGACTTCAAAGATCTTCATGTGTTTCAGGAGATGCATAACTAGTGGCAAATTTTCCTCATCGTGCATGATTATTAAGGCTCCACTACTCTGTATCTCATAATTTCCAAACCACCGCAACTCAACCAAATGATTCCTTGCTTGAACTCAACACTTGTCACAATGATTACTCTGGCCGAAAAACACGTATCAAACTCATTGACAGGTGTGAAAGACCTCTCATATGCACGAATTTTGAAAATTTCGAGCCAAAATCATGATTTTTCAGATTACACGATTTTCTTGTAACGCGCGTGTTTAACTTTTCAGAGCTTGCGCTACAAGAATACATGTTTTAATGATTTTCAAATCAACACTCACAACAAAGGGTTAAAATTTGGTTTAATGGCTTTAAATAAAAGTTTAAGATATTTTTTAGACCTTTAAGTCATATAAACATCCTACAAGCCCCTAAAAACTATAAATTTTGCTAAGTAAAACCAAAATTGGAAAAACCTATGAAGTCAACTATAAATAAAAACATAAAAACAAAGAAAATATTTAAAAGAATCTAAAGTCCAAACTTAAAAATGAACAAAACCATGTTTTAAAAAACAAGCAAATGCTTTAAAATGAGAAACAAAAACAGGCTATAACATCTGGCTCCTGCTGTGGGATGAAGTCCTCCCTATGAGGCTTCAAGAACTTGTAGATCAGTGCCTTCTGTACTGTAACTGCAACTGCCTACTACTCTGCAAAAATTCCATTGGGCCATGGAGTCTTTATTCTACTCTTCACATCGGTATATACAATGAAAATCCAATATCTTACCTCAAAAGCTTTAAAAATGTTTGAGAAAACGTCCATTAACTGGATTAGACAATTCCTCACCATCCAAGGTCTGTAACATAAAAGTATTATTCTCCATAATCTTTGATACTATGAAAGGACCAAACCATAAATTATCAAACTTGACATGCTTTCCTTTCTACTCCTTTCTAGCATCCCATCTCAAAACCATATCTCCATTTGAAAAGGTGTTCTCCTTGATCTTTCTATCAAACCTTTCTTTGATCTTTGTCCTGTACAACGAAGCTTTTTCTTCTACTGTTTTACGTTCCTGCTATAATTCTATCACTACATAAATTATTCTTTGAATATCACTGGGCTCTTCTTAACTATCTTGAATAAATTTCATCACTGGAATACCAAGTTAAACAAGAAACACTACATTAGTACCATATACCAATTGAAAAGGAGAAGTTCCAATTGCCTTTTTAATTGTTATTATGTCTGCCCACAATGCATATTTTAACATTGAGTCCCATGGTCGTTTATTCTCCTTCAATAACTTTTTCATACTCTGAATAATACTCTTATTGGTTGACTTAGCTAACCCATTTCCCTGAGGATAATAAGGTGTTGAGTGTTTCAAAACAATCCCATTCTTTTCACAAAATGACACTGTAGATTTGGACTTAAAAGCTTGAGCATTATCAGTCAATAACTTCTTGGGACATCCAAATCTGCTAAGAACATTTTCCTGAATAAAATCTATGATTACCTTGTCTGTTGCATTTCTTGTGGGGATAGATTCTACCCATTTAGTGAAGAAATCTGTAGCTATCAAAATCCATTTATGTTGCCCTGAAGAAGAAGGATTTATCTCCCCTATGAAGTCCAAACCCCACTGCTGAAAAGGGTCATTCACTGCAATAGACTTTAATGGTAAATACACCAACTTTTGCTTGCCATCAAATTTTTGACATGGGATACATGCTCTTACCAGCTGATATACATCAGAGAATAAAGAAGGCCAATAGTATCCAGCTCTCAAAATTTTATGAGTTGTTTCCTTCGAATACTTATGTCCCCCACAAGCACCTTCATGTGATTCGGAGATTACTTCTTCAATTTCTGGCTTATTCAAACATCTAAGAAAAATACCCCCTGGATCTTTCCAAAATAGTTGTTGTTCTATCAAACAATATTTACTAGTTTTCAACTTTAATGACCTAGCAGCTTTATTATCTAGATGTTCTGGACATTGTAAATACAAAAGAAAGTGTACAATATCTGCATACCATGTGGATTTTGCATAGTGGTCCATAATTCTTTCCTTCTCCTGCTCTTCTTGCAATTCTTCTTGTGCAAGTTGTTCTGCCATGAGATGAAGACCTAAAGCTTGACATGTTGAATCAACTAACAATTTATCCAAACCCTGTCCCTTCACTAACTTTGTAGGCTTAATGTCCACATCATATTCCATTATCTTTGCAATCCATTTCCCCCTTTTTCCTTCACTATCAGGTTGAGTCAATACATCCTTAATGGCAGCATTAGGAACATAAGCAATGACTTTGGAATGTAGAACATAAATTCTAAAAAACTTCAATGCCTTTACCAATGAGTAAGCTTGCTTCTCCAAAGTGATGTATTTCAATTCTGAGTCTCTGAGGATCTTGCTGAAAAATGCAATTGGTTGTTCTAATCCATCATTATTCTTCTGTAATAAAACAACAGCTAAAGTATCCTCTGATGCAAAAGAAAAATTCAAAAATTCCTTTGTAAAATTAGGACTTACTAGTACTGGTGCTTCTGTAAGAGCTATATTAATCTTTTCAAATGAATTTTTAGCTTCTACAATCCACTTAACTTCCTGATCTTTCTTCAACATGGATGTAATTTGTTTAATGGTTTCAGCAAAATTTGGTATGAACCAATGCACGAAATTTAGTTTTCCAATAAAATATTGCACATCCTTCTTGCTCCTTAGCAAAACTAATTTTCAGAATAGCTTTTATCCTTTCTGGATCTATCCTTATGCCATCAGTTGAAACTAAATGACCCAACAACTTACCTTGTTGTATAGCAAAATGTGACTTTTTGGGATTTAGAGACAGGCCATATTTTCTACATTTCGGGAAAGTTTGTTTAAGTGTTTTAAGTGCTCATCATCAGATTGTGAGAAGACTGTAATATCATCTAAATAGATCACTACAAACTTATCCCCCTCTCCCACGAAGGCTATGTCCATAGCTCTTTGAAAGGTAGCTCCAGCATTCATTAATCCAAAAGGCATTTTGTCGTACATAAAAGTACCCCAAGGACTAGTAAAAGTTGACTTTTCTCTATCATCAGGGTGCATTGCAATTTGGTTATATCCTGAAAAACCATCTACCATTGAGATTCTTTGTGCACCAACCACCTTCTGCAATATTTGTTCAATCTTTGGCAAAGGATAATTACCTTTCAGTGAAGACCTAATCAAATTTTAAAAATCAACACACAATCTGATTTCACCATTCTTTTTTCTGACGGGTACTAGATTTGCTACCCATGAAGAATATCGAAGGGGAACAATAATCTTAGCATCTAACAATTTTATTACCTCCTTTTCTATAATGGGAAACAAATCAGGATTGATTCTCCTTAATTTCTATCTAAAAGGGTTAACATTTGGTTTCAAAGGCCTTTTATGCTGTATAATACTAGTATCATATGTCTTCAAATCCTTGTATGACCAAGCAAAAACCGTTAAACATACTCTTTTAATAACTTGATGTACATGTTCCTTTGCTCTATTGTGAGTGCCTTTGAGACCTTCATTATTCTGGGGTGCTCCTTGGTGCCAATATTACAATCCATTACATTTTCTTCTAAAGACTACATAGCTGGTTTTAAAGGGGTATCATCTTTCGAAAAAATCCTCTCCAAAGGCACCAGACCCTTAGGAATAAAATCACTTTTCATCTCAATGATGTTGTGACCTGCAATCTGTTAGAATAATCAACCCATAGTTTACCCACTTAGACATTAATTTAATTTTTTTTGTCTTATTAGCCTAGTTCATGTGTCCCACCTTGTGCAAGTTGTCTTTTACCTATCCATAGTGGTCAAACTTGCCTTATTTGACTCATGTAGTGCATGGGAAAGCCCAAGGAATCAAATCTAATTTATTCCTGGCCTCCTAGGTGCCCTTCTGCTTTTTCTTCTTTATTCCCTGCTTTTTCAGTGTTTTAAGGCAAATGGAAAAGCTATACTAGGTGAGGTGAACTAGTTTTTTGTCCTCTTCATCCTCCACTCTTTTCTCCTTGCAAAAGCATATATGAGCTACCATTCCACCACTCTTTAGCTTGCCTAAGCCATTTTTCTAATTCGTGAGCTCCATGACAGATTTGGGATCAGCTTTTTACACCTATGGGGGATTTGCTTATTTTTAGTAAGCCTGCTTTATGCTAGATTCGAATTGCTCCTCATGCATTCGAATCCCTGGTGTATTTTATTTATACAGTAACCTATTATTTTACAGGGTTGGCTATTGTACACTGAGTTAATACATTTTAGTGTTCAGCTCCAATTTCAGTCTCTTTTGTGAGTGATTTTGCATGATCAATTGTTAATTGTTGTGAGTAAAATTAATCTATCACTGGGTTCAATTTCCACATGGTATCAAAGCCATTGTAGATCGATTTATCTCCTTCAAAAATGTTTTTCAGGTTCGACATCAGTGACTGGGAGCCTTCTACTGACAGCTGGGACAGATTTTCTAAGCTATGGATCAATCACAGAAAACTATCTTGACTCCCTTCAATTTCTTTGAATGGAAAGCAGAGATGGAGATACTGTTGAGAGCGAAATGCCTCTACAGGGTGACTATGGCAACAGAAGCAGAGCCCAATGCAGCTGCAGAGAAGATTAAATGGCACAATAGGAGGGATGAGGCCTATGGTCTCCTATGTCTAAGTATTTCCAAAGACCTCCTTTTCCATCTTGATGGATTGACATCACTGAATGAAGTATGGGAGAATCTTTCGGATCTTTTTGGAAAGACAGATGAGATGAGGGGACATCAAATTGAAAATGAGTTTATTTCTCTGAGTCCAAATAGCTTTGAATCCCTGCAGCTATATTTCTCCAAGTTCAAAGCACTATTTTTGCAGCTAAAACAGTGTGGGATCGAAAAGAAAGATGATCAGCTCGACATGGCCATCCTCTCAAAGCTAGGCCCTGAATATTCAGTGTTTGTTTCGACCTTCTATGCCACAAAATTGACAGCTCGAACCTGGAAGATTCCTAGCCTTATAGATTTCATGGAATCTCTCACACAAGAACAGGATAAGCTGGTGATGATGGGCACCATCAAACCATCCAAAGATCAAGCTTTGATTGCTGGAGATTCGAAGGTGGATTCAAAAGGCAAAAAGAAAGCTTAAAATCCACCTGAGCAAAAGAGAGACAAGAAACAGTCTCCGGAGGAGCCACAAGGTTCCAAGAAGAACTACCAGAAGAAGAAAAACAAAGGTGAAATGAGCAAGTGTGCATACTGCAATAAGGGCAATCACACTGAAAGCTCTTATATGAAGAAGCAAATAGACATGCTAACCCAACTCCTGGAGAAGAATGGCATCTCCCTTCCAGACAGCTCAAAGAAGAGAGAAGGAAGATCAAGTTCAAATGATAGAGAGAGAGTTCATGCATTGGTTGCTGTCACATCAAGCTCATCCAATTTTATCATTGATTCTAGAGCTTCAAGACACATGGTTTCAACCAAGGAGGCCTTCTCCTCACTTGCCAAGTTGAAAGGACCATCTATAGTACTGGGAGATGACTCTCTCACTGAAATTTTGGGCAAAGGGAGGATTGATCTTGATCATGGTCAGTTCAGCAATGTGTTGTATGTGCCTGGTCTTGCCTCCAACCTCTTTGCAATGTACCAAATGACCCACACTGGGTCTCCTAATAAAGTCATATTCTCCCCTGATGAAGTTGAGATCACAGAGATCTCAAGTGGTAGAGTCATTGCAAAAGGAGTTGCAAATCATGCTCAAAAGGTATACATGTTCTCACACTTCCTACCCTACTCAAACCCCTCTGCTCTTCTGATTCATGCTAATGAAGCCAAAAATATTTGGCATGAAATATTTGGCCACCTAAATTACAAGTATCTTTCTGATCTTAGTGAAAAAGAGATGGTCATAGGGTTGCCCAAGATAAAATTTTCCGCAGGAGTCTGCCAAGGTTGTATCCTAGGAAAACACCCAGAGCATAAATTTGAGAGAGCTAGTCATGAGAGAACCTCTGCACCCCTAGAGCTGATCCACAGTG
>LPNX011080110.1:61193-126341 GCA_001517045.1 Pseudotsuga menziesii
TGGCATGACTCCCTTCGAACCATGGAGTGGGCACAAGCCAGATGTGACCCATTTCAGGATTTTTGGCTCAAAGGCTTGGGCTAGAATTCCAACAGAGAAGAGGAAGGATTTGCAGCCCCAAATCCAAGAGTGTCTTTTTGTTGGATACTCTAAAGATTCAAAAGGGTACAAACTGATAAATTTGAGCACAAACAAAGCCTTCATCGAAAGGTGTGTTCAGTTTGAAGAAGAACCCCTTGCAGCAGCGGAAGTTGGAGAAGCCTCTTCTCCACCTGAACCTCAAGAAGTAAGTAAAGAGTTTATTGAACATGATGATTCTGATTTGTCTGATGGAGATGAGTTTATTGTAGACCCTAACAACCCTACAAGGCCAAAATGGGCATCCAAGACACTACATGCAGCAGGAGAGCTAGCTGGGGATCCCAATGACCCAAGCAGGACTAGATCTCAGTTTGAGAGTGGTCTGTGCATGAAGGATCCTATGTTTGCTGAAAAATTCTATTTGATGGTGGAGTCTGATCCTCAAACATATGAATAAGCAGCAGGAGATCCAAGATGGCAAACAGCCATGAAGGAGGATTTCAGCTCACTCCAGAAGAGCAACACATGGGAGCTAGTGGATCTTCCCCCAGGGAGAAAGTTAGTCCAATGTAAGTGGGTCTATAAGACCAAATTTTCTGCTGATGGTTCACCATTGAAGTACAAGGCCAGATTGGTATCCAAGGGCTACTCATAGGTTCATGGCATAGATTACAATGAGACCTTTGCCCCAGTGGCAAAGATGGATTCTATCAGGCTAGCCTTAGCCATTGCAGCCTCAAGGCAATGGGAGGTACATCACATGGATGTAAAATGTGCCTTCCTGAATGGAGATCTCACTGAAGAGATGTATATGCATCAGCCTCAAGGTTTTGCTACTATCCCTTCTCTTGTGTGCAGGTTGAGAAAGTCATTGTATGGGCTAAAGCAAGCCCCCAGGGCTTGGTATGCCAAGATCGATAGCTTCTTGCTATCACTGAATTTTGTTCAGTGAAAATTAGATCCAAATGTCTATTTGAAGTTAGTTAATGGTTCATTAATGATCATTGTGTTATATGTTGATGACCTCCTCATTACAGGAAGCTCAAAGGCTGATATTGCTTCCTTAAAAGGAGCTATGAACCAAGCCTTCTCCATGACAGATTTGGGGCTCTTAAGTCAATTTTTGGGGCTTGAGATTGCTCAAGCCAAATCTGGAATCAAGGTGCACCAGTCCAAATATGCCTTGGACTTGCTGAAAAAATTCAGAATGAAGGATTGCAAAGCAAGCAAAACTCCTTTCCTTTCAGGAGTAAAGCTGGAAGAAGCTGATTCTTCACCTCTGGTAAACAATACACTGTATGAGAAATTGATTGGATGTTTGTTGTATCTGACACATACTAGACCTGATCTTTGTTATGCAATAAGTGTGGCTTTTAGATACATGGATCAGCCTCATGAGATCCATTGGAAAGCAGCCAAAAGGATCCTTAACTTTGTTCAGGGAACAAGGACACATGGGATCTTCTATAAAGCAAAATCTGATCTTGATTTGATTGGATTTACTGACAGTGATTGGGCAGGTGATAGCATAGATAGAAATTCCACATCAGGATATGTGTTCGTGCTTGTAGAAGGGCCAATCAGCTGGTCAAGCAAGAAACAGAGTGCCATTGCACTCTCATCTACAGAAGCAAAGTACAGAGGAGTTGTTAATGCAGCAACTCAATGTTTATGGTTGTAGGGTTTACTTGGAGAGTGTGGCTTCAAACCAGAGTACTCAACTACCATCTACTGTGATAACCAGAGTACCATTCAAATCTGCAAAGATCCAGTTCAGAAGTAGAGAACCAAACACATTGAGATCCATATGCACTACATCAGAGAACTTGTGCATGATGGCACCATTCACCTACTCTTATGTTCATCTTCAGAACAAGTAGCTGATATCTTCACCAAAGCATTTTGTGAGAATACCTTCAGCAATCTCAAATCACTGCTGGGGATTGCTGATCATGCTGTGAAGCATGAGTGAAGATAATATTCTACAATTTTATTTTACAGTCCATGTTTAAGGGAGGATTTTCCCAAGTTGGTTTTGCCTCTTTCCTTGTTTAAATGGACATGCAGTATGTAAAGGGTGACTAAGCCTTGTTGCTAGGCCCTATAATTTTCTGATATATTACTCATAAGTCAGGATTAAGGGGGGGTGTTAGAATAATCAACCCATATTTTACCCACTTCGACATTAATTTAATTATTTTTTTCTTATTAGCCTAGTTCATGTGTCCCACCTTGTGCAAGTTGTCTTTTACCTATCCATAGTGGTCAAACTTTCCTTATTTGACTCATGTAGCGCATGGGAAATCCCAAGGAATCAAATATTCTTTATTCCTGGCCTTCTAGGCACCCTTCTGCTTTTTCTGCTTTATTCCCTGCTTTTTCAGAGTTTTAAGGCAAATGGAAAAGCTAGACTAGGTGAGGTGAACTAGTTTTTTGTCCTCTTCATCCTCCACTCTTTTCTCCTTGCAAAAGCATGTATGAGCTGCCATTCCACCACTCTTTAGCTTGCCTAAGCCATTTTGCTAATTCGTGAGCTCCATGACAGATTTGGGATCATATTTTTACACCTATGGGGGATTTGCTTATTTTTAGTAAGCCTTCTTTATGCTAGATTCGAATTGATCCTCATGCATTCGAATAACTGATGTATTTTATTTATACAACAACCTATTATTTTACAGGGTTGGCTATTGTACACTGAGTTAATACAGTTTAGTGTTCAGCTCCAATTTCAGTCTCTTTTGTGAGTGATTTTGCATGATCAATTGTTAATTGTTGTGAGTAAAATTAATCTATCACTGGGTTCAATTTCCACACAATATCATTTTCTACAACACCCTCAAAATGTTCAATTTCATCATCCTGTTCTTGGTCAATTAAGGAATTAGAAAACTCACCTGTCAGCTCTAAAAACCTTTTTATCTCAAAATCATCTTTAAAAACTCTCCATTGCTTTATATTATCAGGCACAAAAGGTCTATACCTAACTTCAATAGGATACTTCAGTTGTGTTGTTTTAGGAATCTTGAAATGTGTGGCTGTTAGGGAAAGAGAATCAGCAGTTCTGTTATGATCCCTAGGAATATAAGTGATATTAAAAGCCATAAAGAAATCCTCTATCATATCCCATACTTCATTCATGTACACTTTCAGCAAATCTTGCTTTGCTTGATAGTTATTCCTTACTTGTTGAACAACCAACTCGGAGTCGCCATACACAGAGATTTGTTGAATACCTAAATCTTTTGCAGTTCTCAAACCTAACAACAGGGCCTCATACTCTGTTGTATTATTAGTGGTAATAAATTCCAAACTATACATTAATCTTACTGCTACGCCACCAGGAGATATCAAAACAACTCCAGCTCCAACACCTTCTTTAGATGATGATCCTTCAAAATAGATTTGCCAAAGTTCATCCTCTTGTTCCCTAGTGCATTTGACTTATTTTTCTTTTTCAACCTGTAATATACCAGAAACATCATTATCATCGCTAAAGTGCAACATACAAGTACCCAAATCCTTTTCAACAGCATACAATGGATGATTTATAGGATTCTTGTCATCAGTCACAATATAAGCAAATTGTAACTCTCTATACAACCTTCTATTTTCACCTCCAAAGATAGGAATGGTTGCATATGTTAAGTCCATCTGTAGAGTTCCACCTACCTTCTTGGCCCAAGATCTAGAAAGGAGCATTCCAAACTTAGGTGTGATGTCTTCCACTACTACATCCATAATCACACTTTTCATTGGTAGCTGATCTAAACTAACCACCATATCCTTTATCACTCGTAAACATTTTACAGCTCGAGAATCAAAAGCATACAAGTCATGATAACGTTTTTTTATGCTCAACCCCAAAGCTTCCATGACTTCTTTTGGCATTAGATTATGAGATGCTCCTACATCCAAAAGACAATTATGTATCATCTGCTCATGAATGGTTAATGTGATGTAAAAAGGAGGAGATGCACTTGCATCATTTTCAATTTTTTCTGCCAAAGCTGATCCAATAAAAAATTTAGGATTTTCCTCCTATAAATTTACCGTGTTAGAGGGTACTTGACTGTTTGTTGAACCAATCATTTTCAAAACTAAATTTTTTTAAGAAGGATTCTTTATCAACTCAGCAAAAGGCATGGGGATTTTAATTTTGCACAATTCATTTTGAAGATTAAAATTCTGCATACTTTTATTCACTTCTTGAACTTCAATAACCTTCTTTTGTTTATCCCGATTCTGTTTCTTTTCTAATACTGGATCAGACTGTTGTTTAGGAGGAAAAATTACCTTCTTTCTAGGATTTTGAACCACCTGTTTTGGCCCTGATCTTAAATTTAGGGTTTTCTTTGGATCAGTTTGATATATATCAGCAGTTACTTCAAGGTTTAAATCATTTTCTATTTCAAAAACATCTACATCATAATATTCTAAGTTTAAAAAATCCTCGTCAGTCACAAAACCTTCAGTCAACTGTTCTCCAAAAAAATTCATGTCTTGATTTGGATCCTCAAAAAACTCTTCTTCTTCTTCTATTTCTTCTTCATCAGAAACATTATTCTGAAGTCAAGGTGGCACCTTTTGATCCTCAGCTTCTCTCCTTTCTCATTGTATGTCATTATTTCTTTTCTCTCTGGGAATGAAACAAGGTGCAAACTGTCTTTTGAATTGATTTGGATTATTAGGGTTTCTGTCTCCCTCTTGAATAGGCTTATTTGAATTTTTCTCTAATTCCAATTTGTTTAGTTTTGCTGTTAGGATTTTCACTAGTTTTTCCATCTCATCAATATTACCTTCTACAGAGTGTGATGTTGAAACCACTGGAGCTACCTCTTTCTTACCCTTTCTGGCATAAACCTGTTGAGCTAAGTTTCCCTTCAGTCTATTAGAAGCAAGAATATTAGATTCCACTTCTAATGCTAACTCTTGCATGTTAAGTAAGGTAACAGGTGTTCTTTCTCTCAAAAGTAGGGAAAACTCATGATCAAAAGCATTAGCATAAGTGATTTTTGCAAAAGTTTCAGAAGGTTTAATCTCTGTCGAGATTCTACCATACATTTTATTGAACCTCTTAGAGAAATCAGCTATAGTTTCATCTTTCTTCCTTCTTAGAGCTCCAAACTTTGTAATGTAATATGTGTGATCCTTAGTATCACCCCATTGTCTCGTGAAAATATCCTGAAGCTCTTCTATTATAGTAATAGATTTTGTTGGTAACTCTCTGAACCATCTTCTGACCTCTCCATCTAGACTCTGTACGAACATCCTCATCCACACATCTTTTTCCTCGATGTTTCGATTATCTGCATAGCTGAGAAACGCATCCCAATGCTCCTCAGCTGTGGTCTCACCTTGTCCATTAAACCTAGGTAAGTATTTCTGGTAATCTCCACCAGGGAGAGCATTTAAGGGTTGAGGTAAAACTAGAGGTGCATACCTAGATGCCACCATTCAATCCATCATGTCTAATGGTTGATTTTGGGCTTCCATACTTAAGTTGACTGGTTTAGATGAAGGAAAAACTTGACTAGGACTTGGATGAAAAGGAGTCTTACCAACTTTGAGGTGAAATAAAGGGATTTTTCCAGGAGATAAGGTCTTTGCTTTCTTGAAAGATTGAGGTTCAGTAAAAATATGAAAATTACTAACAGGGATAGTAGGTTTCAACCAGGATGAATCTTGTTCCTCTTCCTTTAAAACAGGAAAAGGTGATAATAAGTCTATTTGATCAGGGTTACATAATGCTGGAGATGAATGAGACCTTTTGATTTTCCTAGCTGTTTTCAGAATCTGCTCTGGGTCTGAGACACCTAGTTGTAAAGGTGAACTAGGTCTACTTCTTGTTCCAACTCCTTTAGTAGCCACTGTGAAATATTTGGTGAAATGTAGTATTTTAAAATTTGTTGGTTCAAGTCCACCTCTCAAAACCAGTTAAATGATGAGTAACCCAGGGAAAGTAGGCTTTCAGATTCGTCCCTGACAACGGCGCCAAAGATGTTAGTGCTATAAATTGCTCTCAGACTACAAAAGAACAAGCCAACACAATCTCATAAAACAAAATTACGGTAAAATAGGTTTTTTAGGGTTTTGGTTGTGCAGTTGTAAACAAGAGGGTAAAAATTTCACAAGGCTAAGGAAAACACTAAATCTTGCAACAATGAAGGATTGAGATGCATAATATATAAAACATAAACTAGAAACTTTCACCACAACACTGAAATTCATCCACAGTTAACAAGCATTTCATGAATAATAACCTCAAACAAGAAATGAATATATCAACTGAGTGATTAAACCAATCAGAAATGAAACCAGCAGATAAGATAAATAGGGCTTATAGTTTGCATATATTCCATACTCAATCATTCAAAATACATAAGATTTTTTGACACTTAGCTCCATAAACAGCAGCTTGATAGCCTCCCCTTGTACAAAAATTCAAACCCTCAGTCTTTTTCCAGCCTTACTTTTATCTTGGTTTCCAAAAAACAGTTACATAACTGAAAAAACTACTTTTTAGGTCATACTACCAAATTACTCAATAAAAATATAGTCATACAAATTAAACTAACTTTTTCAAAGAATAACTAATAACCACTATTTTTAAAGTACTTTACAAATCCTTAGTAGCCTCTGCCAAAAGAGCTATCCCTTCTAAATCTTGAGTCTTCTTTCTAGTTTTCTGATGATCAGCTTCCAGGTCTTTGACTCTTTTTGAAAGCTCCTGATTTTGCTGTGTTAAGTCTTGAATGGTTTGCTTCAATTCGGCATACAGACTTTGTGTCTGTATTTTTCCTTTTCAAAGCTTCCTTAGAAACTGCAATTAATTCTTGATAGTGGCTATTTACCTCCTCTAAATCTTCTCTCAATATTCTGTTAGTAGTCACTAACCCCTCATTTGTTTCATGCAGGTATTCTATCTGATATTTGTACTGTTTAATACTTCTCTGCAAATTCTCATTCTCTGAATCAATGCACTTCCCTTCTAAAACTGGATGCATTTCTTCTGGCATCCAAGGGATTTTCAATTTCTTGAAAATCTCTTCATCTTCCTCTAGCTGCTCTGTCATAGCCATAGGAACCCCTGAAGATTCATTGACTTCAACACTGCATTGGGATGATGGCTCTACAACCTTTTCTTTCTCTGCACAAAAACTTGATATGATTGAATGCTGCTTCTTTGAATCATCTTAATGATGGTCTACGATTACCTTGTTTCGAACTTCCTTAAATATCTCTGAAATTTTGGTTTTAATGAAAGCTAACTTATCTTCTGAAATAATTTGTTTCGTACCCTTCATCTCCTTTACATTTAAATCTTCATTGTCTTCTAACTCTTCTTGAGATGAAGAGTCTTCAATCACTATAATTTTTTTCTAAGCTAGTTTAGGGTTTAACAATTTTTTCATATTCAATATGAGTTTATTCTTGGGTCTGGTCTTAGCACTCCAACCTGCCCCAATTTCCCCTAACATGCTCAATTTTTTTCCTTGATGTTTGATAGAGGCTAGCTAAACTAACTTTCTTTTTATCCCTCGTGGCATTACCCCTTCTTCAGGCTGTTTATGTGCATCCTATTCGGTGTCAACCCTAGCTTCATCAAACAATGGATTTTCCGTATCTTCTGACTGTACTCCCATAGGAACTTGTTCCTGTTCTTTCAAATTTTCATTCACTTCCTGGTTTACTTCTACCTGAAGACTATCTTCTACATGCTCCAAATCCTTCATTTCTTCCTTTGATATTTCATTTTCCTCAATATTAGTCTGTTGTTCATCTTCAACATTTTCATCTCTTTGGGTCACATATTTTCCTGGTACATTATCCTCTTCTATCTCGACTATGAATCTCTTCTTAAGTTTCTTGACCAAATTATGTCCTTTATTCAACTGTCTTTTCTGAGCTTGGTCTTCTTTCTCTAATTGAAACCCAAACCAGAATAGAAAATAATCCCATTTTTTTCCTTCTTTCGAAGCACAGTACTTATGATTAGCTTTATTAGACCATGATGAAATATAGACTGTTTAGTATGGTCTTGATGCTCTTTTACCCTACTGGACATCTTTTGTATACTTTTAAGGAAAAATAAAGGAAGATTCATCTTTGCTTCATGATTAAGATGCTGCAAAAACCTAAAATGATACTTAAAAACAAATGCATATCTTCCTTCACAAGTTACATAACTTTGCAGAATTTTTATTGGTTCTCTCCACTCTGGTTTGAACTTCTGGATATGCACTCCTTTACCCCAATCTGCAACCACATTTGGAAGCAAATGTCTCTGTGAATCAAAAGTAAAAGGTACCTTCTTGAACCAATATTCACCTTCATCAGGGATCCCTGTAGCCTCTGCTATTAGTTATCTGGTCAGTTCAATCTTTAGGGTATCAAAAGTAACAATATCTTTATCTAATCCCTAAGTGAACTTGTATGAAACCTCTATGTGATGTCCATCAATTTTCTCAAAAAATTTTAACCATCCTGCTTCTAAAAATAATCTTGCACAATCAGGGAAATCTTGAACCCAACCATATCTGAGGGTTCAGCTTTGTTTGTTTTCCAACACCTCTTCATTCTAGATAATTGAACTTTAAAAAATTGCTTCCTTTGGTAAAAACTTAACTCTATTCAAATCTTGGCAATTTTAAACAGTCAATTATATGTTGAGTAAACTAAAACCCTTGAGCTGAATTTTATGTATCAAACTGATAAGTCTTTCAACTCTATTGACATCGGAAGTTCGACATTGAGCAAAAATTTAGTTTATATACAAGCATCCTTAGTTATTCTCCATAACCAAACTTCTTTCAATGTGAACCCGAATACATGGAATATGATAGTAGTTCGCCTCATACCTGTCTGAATAATGGATTCAGGTTGCTGGAACTATGCTTCCCTGTCTTCATAGGTGTCCAATTTCATTCTTAATTCTTTCTCTGACCGCCATGACAGTGCTTAAACAGTTACCCTAAAAAGCCCTAAATTCCTGACCTTCTTCAATCTTCAATCCAAACTACCAGAACTTTGCCACGACTTCAATGATCTTCATGTGTTTCAGGAGATGCATAACTAGTGGCATATTTTCCTCATCGTGCATGATTATTAAGGCTCCACTACTCTGTATCTCATAATTTCCAAACCACCGCAACTCAACCAAATGATTCATTGCTTGAACTCAACACTTGTCACAATGATTACTCTGGCCGAAAAACATGTATCAAACTCATTGACAAGTGTGAAAGACCTCTCATATGCACGAATTTTGAAAATTTCAAGCCAAAATCATGATTTTTCAAATTACACGATTTTCTTGTGGCGCGCGTGTTTAACTTTTCTGAGCTTGCACTACAAGAATACCTGTTTTAATGATTTTCAAATCAACACTCATAGCAAAGGGTTAAACTTTGGTTTAATGGCTTTAAATAAAATATTATGATATTTCTTAGAACCTTTAAGTCATATAAACATCCTACAAGCCCCTAAAAACTATAAATTTTGCTAAGTAAAACCAAAATTGGAAAAACCTATGAAATCAACTATAAATACAAACATAAAATCAAAGAAAAGATTTAAAAGAACCTAAAGTCCAAACTTAAAAATGAACAAAACCATGTTTTAAAAAACAAGCAAATGCTTTAAAATGAAAAACAAAAATAGGCTATAACACTATCTTTATTTTTAAAATAATATATTTCTTAAATAAGTAATAAATCTTTGGCTAGATTGATGGGAAGGAGACATCACTTATTCTAAATGCCTCATATTTAATTAAAAAAACTATTTTTAAATGATTTCAATGCATTATATAATTGAGAAGTATATCATCATTCACGACTTCCATTAGCCCTAAGGTTTTTAGGAAGTTATAACAATACGTGCTTTTTTTAGCAAAAATGGGTAATTTTATTTTGAAGAAGGATGCTAGTCTTTTTTGGCAATACCAATCGTCCTAATTACATGTTTCAAAAGGACAAGAGATTGCACAGAGCCTTACAGAGAAGAAGGGATCTCCCATGAAGAACAAATTACAACTGAAAGATACACAACTACAGAATAAGGTGGAAATAACTGGTTTCCCCATTGATGCTAAGAAATACTTGAGGAAGAAGACATGTTTTATTAGCTAGGGCCCTATGCAATATTGTTTAAGTACAGGAGAATGTGGAAGGATTCATCCATCTCAAATTATTTCAAAATTATCCTAATTCTCTGCATAATAATATTCAAGGCAGAATTATTGAAGTTGTCGGCTGAATTTAAGGTTTTTATCAGCATCTTTGAATCACCAAAGATTTGAATGGACTTGTACCCTTTATCCTTAGCAAACTGGGTTGCCATGAGAAGGTTGTAGCTTTCGGCCTGATTATTTGACAAGGAACCAAGCCCCCAGCTAAAACTGAATTTGGTCGATCTATCAGGAGAGAAAACCAAGCCACCAGCTTTAAAGACCCCGAGATTCCCTTTAGAAGCACCATCAAAGAAAATTACGGCTGAAGCAGAATTCATCCAAATTTTATTAAGAGCATCTTTATTCCCATGAAACTTCCATGATGGGAAACTGACAGGCTTGGCACATTTCATATTAATCCCAGAATTTTGAGGACAATATCCCATCCACAAAGAAGCTGGAGGAGAAGGCGTCAATTGTCCAATAGATTCTGCAAACCACAATTTTGATTTATAAGCCACGAACTAGATGATTGGGATGTGATCTTTGAAGATGCAACTATTTCTGGCCATCCATAATGCCCACCATGTAAATTTAAAAATCGAGTGCCAGCGATTATGCAAAACAACAAAGCTCGCTTTCAATGGACACTGGTCATGCCATGCTAGATAAAACACAATTACAGAAGTTTGAGAAGGAAACGAAAAATTAATTCCTTGAGGAACCGAGCCCATACTTTTCTAGAGAATACGCAGTCGACAAGGAGATGATCAACAATCTCTAAGGCATTTTTACATAAACAACATCGAAAAGGACCATAGAAGCCACGCTTAAAAAGGGAATCACCTACCAAAATCTTGTTATTTAAAACCAACCACAAAAAAAAGTTAACCTTCGGCAGACAATGGAAAAACCAGACTGATTTCCAGATCACAGGAGGAAAGAATGAACAGTGGGTAGGTTGAAGGGCATTGAAGCCTTTAGCAGTTGTGTAAAATCTATCAAATCCCAAACTCCATCTATATTTTTGAGAGATGTGGACAGGAGTGAGGCCTGAAAGAGAAGAGAGCAGCAAATTTTTTAGAGGTTTCAGACCAACGAGAAGATCTAGGAGAGACCAACCAGCCCAATTACCAGAACTGTCCCAAATGCAGATATCAGCCAATCGGATAAGTCCTATATTTGTTTCCCAATTCAAAATCTCAGTTAACAGAAGTACGGAGGAAAGAGGATGATTCCTGAAGGATTTATCCTCCCAAAGAATGATCCTTTTCCCATTTCCAAGAATTCTAAATAGTTGCTAGTTAAAGAATTCAAAAAAAAATTTGCAAGAGTTTCAAATAGAAGTGCCAATTGGGGTATTAGCAGAAGTAATGTTTCTCAATGAGACACCCTTAATATATTTCATACGAAAAATCTTATTGACTGGATGTTTTTTGTCCACGAATAGCTGTCAAATCAGCTTGTCGCTCAATTCTAGATTAGCCAAACCAGGGTCCCAGATTTGTAATCCAGCTACTGAAATTGGTCTCTTAAGGACTTCCCAACTTACCAGTTGCATCTTGTTTTGGCTTCCTTTACCACCCGACCAGAGAAAATCTCGTAGATATTTAGAAATCTGAGCCAAGATACTCTTTGGGCTAGTAGCAAAGAAGATTGGAAAATAGGAAAATTTGAAAGAAGAGCCTTAATCAAGATTAGTTTCCCAGCCTTGGTTAACCAACGGCCATCCTAGGAAGCAATTTTAGCTTTTAACTTTGTTAGAACATCCAGCCAGAGAGAGGGAGGCAACGATCCAAGAGTTACGGGAAGACCCAAATACTTAATCGTTTCCCACTTGTGGAAGCCAGGGTATCCCAAGAAGTCTGTTATTCAAAGAATTACCGTATGTTTGACATTCCAACCATAAACAATGCTTTTGTTTTTGTTAATCAATGCTCATGACATTTGGCAGAATTTTTTAAGAATTTCATTGAAAGCCCATGCAATCTTCATGGAGGCCCCTCCTAGAAGAAGAGAGTCATCAGCAAAAAGAGCATGAGTGATTGGGTCCACACCCCTATCAATCTTGATGCTCGGGATGTAACCAGCTTCCTTTTCAACTATGATTTTTCTACTTATAGTTTCAGCCATCAAGATGTATAGGAAGGGTGACATCGGACAACCTTGACGGAGGCCTCTGGAAGCTTTGAAAAAGTCACTAGTTCTACCCTTGACTAATGGTGCGATCCAAGGCCCATCAGTGCATGCTTTGATCATATTTACAAACTCAGAACAAAAACCAAAAGAGAGCAGGACATCATAAAGAAAGGGAAGCTTAACTCTGTCAAAGGCGTTCTTCATGTCCAACTTAATTAACTTTCCTTTCTCCCTTCTTTGTAAGTTTGAATGAAGAGCTTCTTGAACTGTGATTACATTATCCACTAAATGTCTTCCTTTAACAAATCCCCCCTAAAGAGGAGAGATCAACTTACCTAGCAAGAGCTTAAATCTATTGGCTATAAGTTTGGAAAGGATCTTGTAAGAAGCATTACACAGCGAAATAGGACGGAACCTATCGAAGCAAGAAGGATTGACTTCCTTGGGGATGAGGGAAATGAATGTAGATTTAGTGCACCCTCCCACTTTTTCTTTTTTTTGGAAGGCAGTCACCATATGGACCAAATCTGGTTTGATGATGAGCCAGTAGACTTTATAAAAATGAAAGGAGAAGCCATTTGGTCCAGGAACCTTATCTGACTCCACAGCCTAGATGACATCAACAATTTCCTTTTCAGAAAAGGGTTTCATTAGAACATAGTTGTCCTCAGCACTTACAAGAGAAGGGATATTATCTAAATATTCAGAAGATACTTCCTCATCAATGAGACCATTGTTGGAGACATTTACCCACTATGCACACTTAATTTGGTCAATTTGGCCTAGTTAAACCACTATTCTAAGTTTTATTGACTTAATTGACATCAAAGGAGCACAGTATGACATCAGCATGAGCACATCGACGCCTACCTTTAGTTAAGGAGGCCAACTAAGCCTTCTCCTTCATTCGGAGAGGACAACTGGAGCACTTCGGAGTGATCTGAGTGTCATAAATGCACTTAATTGATAACTGATAGTTACAATCAGTTAAATCTAAGTGGTGAAGGTGCCTCCTTTCATTATATTGATTATTTAATTAATATTTAATGAATTGGAGTCAACAGGGGTGCCTCCAACCACCTCTGATGGCCAGTTTGACATCAGTTAACCTCATCGGGGTTCATTGGAGTTATTGATGAGCTACCACTATTGTTTGGCATGTAGTGACATGTGTCTGAGCTACCTTCAGTTAGACTCAGTCATTTATTGCACTCTGACTTCAGTTAGGACTCAATTGATTCAATCGGCACTTGATGAGTTGGTTAACTAGTGTGTTTACTGTGGCTTACATTCAGTTAATCTACACCCATTCATTCAATTCGAATGACCTCCTTGGGAATTCAAATTGTCTTGACATTCATGCATCTTGCATGATCATCGTATTGTATTATCATTCTTTCATTTGATTATACAGAGCTGCTACTTCCATTGTAGCACAATTTTGCCAATTTTATGCATATATGTTTGTATTCTTTGTGAGACTGTGTTTTCAGTTCCTAGACCACTATGACAAGTTAATATGGTATCAGAGCTCACGATGGGACGAAGCTCAGATCTCTCAAAAACAAGGTTTCTGACAGATCTCACATGAAAAATTGAGCAAAGCTCAAAATTCCAGCACTGCACCAGAAGCCAAGGCTTACCACTTAACACCCAAAGTAAAGGAATTGTTGATCAAGCTTGCTTGATTAACTATGTTGGGTGTGATGAAAGCCTAAAATGTGCAGGTTGTTTGACCTTACAGTGCCCCTTTTGTTGTGATTTGCAAGTTTTTAACAGGTGAAAGCATTCGCTCCAGTTGTTTCATATGGCTTCTTCCATAGAACTCTTGACTCTGTTCAATTTCCATTCATGGAAAGGAGACATGGAGATCCAACTATGTGCCAGAGTACTCTATAGGGTCATAATGGACACTGAAGAAGAGCCTGATTCTGTGACAGACAAAGCTAGATTCTTGAACAATAAAGATGAAGCATTCGGATTCTTGTGCCTCTTTGTTTCCCGGGATCTTCTTTTCCATCTCTCGGGATTGAAGACTCCAAAGGAATTTGGGACAAATTGGAAACCTTGTATATAAAACAGGATGATTTGAGAGTATACCAGCTTGAAAACAAGTTGATGTCTCTCCATCCTTCCAATTTCGAGATCTTAAATGATTTTTTCACAAAGTTCAAGCACATTGTCTTACTGTTGAAGCAATGTAAGGTGGATAAGGAGGATGATCAGCTCATCCTCGCCATACTCTCCAAACTTGGAGCTGATTATTCGGTGTTTATCTCTACATTCCGTGCGGGGAAGCTCACAACCCCTGGATGGAAGATGCCTTCACTCAATGCCTTCATTGAGTCCCTAACAAGTGAACATGATAAGCTTGTCCAAATGGGGATCATCAAATCCTCCCGTGATCAGGCCCTCTATGTCTCGAGGCCCAAAGATCTGAAGGGTAAAGGAAAGCACTAGAAGAACCCAAAAACTAAATTCGAAGCTCCTAATCCTAAAGTTGAAAACCAACAGCATGAAGAGCCTTCCAGCTCAAAGAAGAACAAATGAAAAGGGCATCATGGAAAGGAAAAAGTCAAGTAATCATACTGCGAGAAGCACTTCCACCCTGAACATGCCTGCATGAAAAAGAAACTTGATGAAGCAACCTCTCTCCTTGAGAGAAATCACATCAATATTCTAGAAAGCTTTCGGAGGAGAGATCAGCAAGATCAGGAACCATGGCATGAAAGAGGTCATGCCCTCATGGCAAGCACTTCGAAGTCCAAAGCACTCTTAATAAATTCTAGAGATTTGAACCACATGATGGCTGAAAGAGACTCCTTCTCATCTTTGGAGACCAAAAAATCCATTCCCATCCACATGGGAGATGACTCCACAATCATATCCGAAGGACAAGGTACTGTAGATCTTGAGCATTGTTATTTTTCCAATGTTCTGTATGTACCATCTCTTGCATAAAACCTCCTAAGTGTTTATCAAATGACACATACGAGAGTGTCCAAGATATTCTCCGTCAGTCTGGATGATGTAGAGATCACAGAACTTGCATCCGAAAAACTTGTAGCAAAAGGTCTTCCAAACCATCATGCAAAAGCCTACGAGTTCTCCCATTTTGTGGCGGATGCAAAGCCCACCGCATTGCTGACTCATGGAAATGAAATTAGTAGACTATGGCATGAGAATTTCAGCCATCTGAACTTCAAATACTTGTAGCAATTACATAATAATTCTATGGTTGAAATCCTCCCATTCATCAAAGCTACCATTGGAATTTGCAAGGGCTATGTTGTTGGAAAGCACCCTGAGCATAAGTTCAATCGGGGGAAGGCAAGCCGAGCATTATGCATCTTGGGACTGATACATTATGATATCAACAGTCCCATGCCTATCACATCCATGAATGGATCAAGGTACGTTCTGACTTTCATTGATGACTTTTCCAAATACACATGGGTCTTTTTTATAAAAAAGAAGTCGAAAGTCTTGGAAAAATTCACTGAATTGAAGGCCTTGATTGAGAATGCATCTGGCCAAAAGATCAATATATTGAGATATGATCATGATAGGGAGTATGTCAATAATGAGTTACTGCATATATGTTCCCAAAGTGGCATTCAAATCCAGCATTCAGTCCCCTACACTCCCTAGCAAAACGGTGTAGCAGAGAGGAAGAACTGGTCTCTCAAGGAGATGACCACCTGTATGTTGGAATCAAAGAAGTTGGCTGCAAATTTGTGGGATGAAGCCATGCATGCTGCAGCATATATTCAGAATATATTTCCACACTCATCTATGAAAGGGAATACCCCTTTCGAAGCATACTTCGACACAAGCCGGATGTGTCAAATCTGCGGGTGTTTGGTTCCACTGCATGGGACCAAATTCCACTTGATAAAAGGAGGGATTTGCAACCACAAAGCATAGAATGCCTATTTATTGGATATCCTGATGAATAAAAAGGTTTCAATATGATGGATATCAAAACAAATCAGATCATCATTGAAAGGAGTGTCAAGTTCGACGAGCCTCTTTAGGAGGTAGAACTAGTGAAGGAGAAAACTATTGAATTCCCTTCCTATTCTACTAAATATTCAAATGATGTAATTGGGGGTGATGAACCTGATTTGGATCCTCTTATTTCTAATATCAGTGTACAACAAATATCAGATTCTGAATCGAAAACTAAAGTACAAAATCATCTCCCAACTTGGGCTCAACAGACACTCTCCTCCGCAGGAGATAACATTGGAAATCTGGATGATCCAAGGAGAACCCGATCCGATTTCCAAAGAGCAGGTATTGCGATCTCTTGTCCTGATGATTTGCTGTCCAAATCTTGTTATTTGATGATAATTTCAGACCCTAATTCTTACTACCATGCTCGGAAGGATCTGAGATGGCAAGTTGCCATGGATGAAGAGATGAATTCTCTTCAGAAAAACACCACTTGGGAGCTAGTTTCTCTTCCTCCGGGGAGGAAATTGGTTCAATGCAAGTGGGTGTTTTAGACTAAGGTTGCTGCTGATGGAAGCATCTGAAAATATAAGGCAAGGCTAGTAGCAAAAGGTTTCTCTCGGGTCCAAGGTGTGGACTACCATGAGACTTTTGCACCGGTTGCAAAAATGGACTCCATCCGCCTAGTTTCGGCAATTTCTGCATCTAAGCACTGGGAAGTGCATCATATGGATGTTAATTCAGTCTTTCTGCATGGATATATTCATGAGGAGATATGCATGAATTAGCTTGAGGGCTACATTTCTTATCCATGTTTGGTTTGCAAGCTAAATAAGTCACTATACAGGTTAAAACAGGCCCCAAGAGAGTGATATTCCAAGATGGATGCCTTCCTTCTCTCGCAAAAATTCCAAAGGTGTAAATTAGATCCAAATGTGTATATACAATAGTCTAATGGTCATTTGATTATTATTGTTTTATATGTTGATGACTTACTGATCACAGGTAGCACAGTTGCTTCTATTTCAGTCATCAAAACTGCTCTCCACAATGCATTTGAAATGAGCGATTTGGGGCTCTTAAAACAATTTTTGGGGCTCAAAATTGAGGTGGGATAGTGGTCACTCAGTATAAATACATATCATAATGGTTAGTCAAGTTCAACATGGTTGAATTTATGGATTCTCCATTCCCTTTCCTTTCAGGGATTAGCCTTGAAGAAGGAAAAAGCACACCTCCCATGGACTGCACTATTTATCGATAGTTGATTGGTAGCTTGTTGTACTTGACTCATTCTTGGCCTGATATATGTTATGCCATGAATGTTGTATCAAGATACATGCATCAGCCCCATGATCTTCATTGGAAGGAAGCCAAGAGGATCCTCTAGTAAATTCAGGGAACCAAGACCTACGACATTCACTATGCTGCAGACTCCGAGCTAGAGCTAGTTGGTTACATAGATTCTGATTGGGCGGGTGATTCTATTGATCAAAATTCTACTTCTGGATATTGTTGTAGGGTTCTTCCGGACAATCCGCAGTAGCCATTTTTTGGTCGACGTTTCGATTCCGAATCTGGAACCATCATCAGGACAAGTAGTCAATAGGTAAAGCTGCAGCTCTGGAAATAAATACCGGTTGGAGTGGTTTATAATTAATTTGGCCGACTCGTCCTAGGTTTAGGGAATTAATAAAAGATTAAAATTTTTAAAATTTTTAAAATTGGGTTAAAATCCATATCTTTATTTTATTTTAGAGGTTTAGGATTAGGGTTTATGAAATATGGCTAAAAATAGGGCATGTTTCAAATTTAATTTATTTAAATTGTTAAAAAATATTTATAATTTATAATTTAAATTATTAACAAATTATTATTAATTTATTGTTAGGTTAATTATCAACTTATTGAATTGAAATAGGGCTTAAAATAGGGTGAGACTAGTCCTAGGTTTAAGGGAGAAAGATTAATAAATAACAAATTATAATTTGTTTTACAATTGGGTTAATGTTAATAATTGAAATATCCTAATTTAATATTAATTGTTTAAGATTAAGGTTTAAAAATAGGGTATAAAAATTAATGTTAAAAGTAATTTAATTTATGATATATTCTTGTTTTTATTTTAAATTGTTATAAAATATTTATAATGTATAAATTGAATTGTTAATAAAAATACCAATTATTAGGTTAATATCATTATTTGACAATTCTCTAAGAAAGGGGCTTAAATTAGGGCTTATAAATAGTGTAAAAGATTATTAAAATTAAGTATGAAATAATTTAATTCACAATATAATGTAGATTTAATTTATTTTATAATTGTTATAAATTGTTTATAAATTGTTGTGAATTATTTATAATTTATAAATTAAATTATTAAAATAAAAATATTTTGAGTTATAAGAGAATTATTATTTTTAAAGATTTTACTTTAATTTTAATTTAAGTTATTATTTAGTTATTTTTAATATTTTACTTTAATTTTAAATTAACTTCAAATTAACTATACTTAAAAACTAGGCTAGGCTAAGGTTTCGAAAGATTGAACTTGTCTATTGGACTTGCTTAGACCCTTGATAAGGGGGACCCAACTTTTGCTAACCTCAAAACCGCCATCTCTGTTAAGGTTGTTGGGATGCTTGATGATCTCTATAGCTTCCCTAAATCTTCGTTTAAAGTAGTGGTTCTCTTGAGCAAGCAACGACGTTTCCGATATTTCTTCATGTCTGGTGGTGGCCCCATTTGATGGTCTAGCAAAAAGAAGGCTGCCATAGCATTGTCTTCAGCAGAGGCCAAGTATCGAGGAGCGGTGAATGCTTGCATCCAAGCTGTTTCGTTGCAAGGAATTATTTCAGAGTTTGATCTTGGTAGTACTTTGTCCACTACCCTCTTTTGTGACAATCAAAGTGCTATTAAGATATCCACAGATCCAGTTACCAGGAAGAGGACCAAGCATGTGGAGATACATATGCACTACATCAGAGAGTTAAAGCACGACAGGACCATCATTCTGCAATAATGCCCGACTGATGAGCAGATTGTAGACATCTTCACCAAGAGCTTTTCAGAAAAGAATTTCACTTACCTCCGTTCACTGTTGGAGGTGAGTTCATCAGGGTGATCAGAATACTTTCAGTGTTCAGCTTGAGGGGGGGGTTTTCCCACTAGGTTTTCCCTCTTTTCCTCACTTAGATTTATTCTTGAGCATTTTTTTTAGTTACATTATTGTACAGGGTGACCTATGGCCTTGTTACTGAGGCCCTAGCATTTTTATGCATTTTTTATGTTTCTACTCCTTTGAGTATAGCTTAAGGGGGGGTGTTGGAGACATTTACCCACCATGCACACTTAATTTTGTCGATTTGGCCTAGTTAAACCACTATCCTAAGTTTTATTGACTTAATTGACATTAGAGGAGCATTGTATGACATCAGCATGAGCACACCCATGCCTACCTTCAGTCAAGAAGGCCAACTAATCCTTCTCCTTCATTCAGGGAGGCTAACTGAAGCACTCCCGAGGTGATCTGAGTGTCATAAATGCCAGTTTGACTTCAGTTAACCTCATCAGGGTTCATTGGAGTTATTGATGCACTACCACTTGTTGGTCGGCATGCAGTGAAAAGTGTCTGAGCTACTTTCAGTTAGACTCATCCATTTATTGTACTCCAACTTCAGTTAGGACTCAGTTGAGTCAATCGGCACTTGAACGGTTGGTTAACTAGTGTGTTTACTGTGGCTTACATTCCGTTAAGCTACACCCATTCATTCAATTCGAATGACCTCCTTGGGAATTCAAATTGTCTTGGCATTCATGCATCTTGCATGATCATCGTATTGTATTATCATTCTTTCATTTCATTATACAGAGCTGCTACTTCCATTGCAGTACCATTTTGCCAATTTTATGCATATTTGTATGTATTCTTTGTGAGATCGTGTTTTCGGTTCCTAGACCACTATGACAAATTAATAACCATCATCCTAAAAAAGAAGCTGAAAATGCTTACTAGCATAATGTTTTAGAATATCTTGGCCTTTAATTGTGACCCCCTCACCTGTGGAGATCTAACCCTACATTGATGATGGAAATATGCAATATTCTTATATCCTGACTTCAGCCAGAGGTAACAAGACTTTATCCTGAGTTGTTCCTCTTCATGTATGAATGATTGAGAGGCGTTGAACTGGACCAGTTTCTCCAGAGCTAGATGAGAAATGGAAATATCTCTATCTTCCGAACCAAATTGAATTCGTTTATAATTCGGACACTCTTTCTTTCTTGTTGGACGTAGGAGAAGGAAGAGGATTTTTGACCCAAAGCTTCAGCATGAGTTTGGTTCTCTTCAATTTATGTTCCCATACAAAACTGGGAGAGCCAGCTACATACTAAGACTACGCCTGGGTTACTACATCCATAAACTCGACTCTCTCGATCCAGAGGGGGCTGAACCTGAATGGGATTGGCCTAAGTTCCTCTTCCTTTTCAAATAGCAATAAAATTGGATGGTGATCTAATAAGAGCTTGGGTAGAATTTTTGTTGAGATAATGGTTTTCCCATCAATCAATGAACTGTGGACAAGATATCAATCAAGCATGGATGAAATGCTTGCGACACCCACTCTGTGATTGGACCACGTGTAACACCCCTGCTTGAGTTTTAAGTTGATAAAATCCCAATATTAAATCAATTCCTCGACCGTATCATGCATAAAATCCTTACCTCCCAGACCTCCTTTTTTTTCATTAGGATCTAATGAAATATTAATATCACCAGCTAATATTATTTTTACAAGAGAATTGGACTCAAGGAATTCTGATAACGACCTCCAATATTCTTGTTTTTCAATATAATTAACTAGCACGTATAGATTAAATAGAGTGATAAAAATCTTACTGGTGGAGTGAAAGAGATCTGTAAATATCCAGTGTTGAGCGGAAAAATAATTTGTTAATTGAAAATTCTCTTCACACCATAGAGTGGCTAATCCTCCGCAGGTGCCTCTAGCACTAACAGCTTTTCCAGAGTTAAATTTCCATTTGCTTTTGCTTAAGAGAATGAGATATTCCTCCTCAATCTTGGTCTCTTGAAGCAAGAGAATTTCAGAAGGGGCCATTCTCATTAGATCTTTGATTGCTTGAGCTTTGATTGGGTTCCCCAATCCCCTACAGTTCCAAGAGACATTCTGCATTACTTACCCAAGTTACAGGGAGTTATTACTCCCTTTGGAGGAATGACTCTCTTATTCCTCCCATATGACATTTCGATGGTGGGTTGGATTCCTTGCATCTTAATCCTCTCAGCCTCTTCTTCCCAGATTTCCTTCTTAGACTTCCTACTAGCCTTTTTGGAGAGTTGATCAATGGAATCTTCATTTGAAGATCCAGAGCTATCAATCGGTTTCTTATAGGCAATGTCTGCATAAGAAGGTGGAGAGCTAACCCCAATAGGAGAAACAAGGGAAGGTTCTCCAAACCCAAGAGGATTCGAAAAATATGGACCAGCTTGATCTGGAGTTACTGTGAATGCTTCAGATTCCATCATCAGCCCATCAATTTGTTGGAATTCACCTTCTTCGAGAATACCTTCGGAAGAGATGAGAATAACAAAATGATTGGAAGGAACTTTGGAGGTATCAACAGCCTAAGGAAGCTTTTTCCCAACAGTAGAGTCTCCTGTCATGGTTTTCCTTTATTTGCTCTTATTTCTAGGCCCCTGATTGGAAGTTCCTACTTTCTGGACTTGAGTCCACTGGGCATCTTTCTCATTTGCAATTTCCTCTTCTGATTTTTTCTTACAGTTTCGGGGAAAATGGCCATAGCCATGGAAGAATCTACATTTGAATGGAATTTTTTCATAATCCAACTCCTGGATATGTGACCACTCAGCGACTGTTAAATTGATTGCCTCAGGAAAGCCAGTCTCCAAATCGACCTCTACACAAATTCTTGAGCAAGAAAATTCCGTTCAGCCCTGTCAATATATTTACCAAGATTTTTCCCAATAGCTTCAAGGGAATCTGAGTTCCAGTAGTGTAAGGGGAGGTGCGGGAGCCTAACCCAAACCGGGACAGCAGATGGAACATCTTGAGTGGGATCAAAGTCATGGGTCCACTTGTTCAAGTAGAGCCCCTGAGGGCCCATGAAGTATGGACCATTTCGAAATATAAGGTCATGGTCCTCTACAGAGTAAAAAATGAATACATAATAACCTCGACCAACAAAATGATTTTGAATGCCATCAAAAACTAAGGGACGCTAGTTTCTCTGCACCCAACCATCAATGGCCTTTGGAGAAGGCCAGAGGCCATTGAATTGATCGATTAACCCCCATTCAACAAGATTTAAGGCCAACCGACAGGTCCGATCAGCAAGTAATTCAACAGAAGGGATATCCACTTTCTTGACAAATTTCTTAGCCTGGCCCCCTTTCCTCTTGCCACTAGAAGAAATCAATCTCTTGAAAGCCTTTAGGTCATGAGTAAGAGGCAATGGAGGATCCCCACCGGAGTCCATAAGAATGAACACTAGAAGAACACCTCCAAAAAAAATCTCAGAAAAAGGAACTAGAAGACCCAAAGCCAAATCCACCCAAGATGAGGTCTAACCTTAGCAAGAAGCAAGGAAGTTCCACCAACCAAGAAAGGACCAAAAGAGCAGAATGGCATCAAAAAGGAGACACCACACAAGCAGAGGCCCGAGATACAACACAAGCATCCAACGGGAAAGAGCTTCTTGGTGCTCCAGAGAGGAATCCAGTCCTTGATCTTGCAAAATGGAGAGGAGAAATTCCACTCAGCACCTAAAACCGAGGAAATCAGGTTGTCTTTAGTTCAGTAGCAATTCAGAGAAAAACAACTCCAGGTCATGATCCAAAACCAGAGCTCCCGAAACGAGCCAGAGATCCTTCAGCAAACACTTAGCAAACTCACGGATGCACTGCAAAACCACCAACGGGGAAGGCCAAGGGCGAACCCAGAACCTGGGATAATCTTCTTAGAGCAAAAAGATCCAAAATTTCAAAATCCAAGGTATGGCCATCTTCAGAAAGAAAATGATTATGAACCTTTTCCTTTTGCCTTAGCTTTTCCATGTATACTCTAGTATATATGTGCTTTTTAAAATATTGACCATTTTCGCAATACAATTCTTTCAAACATTAAACTAAGCGAGTAGAAAACAAAATAAAAAAATTGCAATGAATGAAAGCATTATTAGTTATAATAAAGGAATTTGTAAGTTGTAATGATATAATTTATGATTATATTTTTTAATATTGTAAAAATTTGATAAAAGATTGATATTATTTTTAAAAAATGTAACTTCAAAAAGAGTTCGATATGAATAACTATTTTTGTTATTTACACAGTTTAGAATAATTTACTATTATGAAAAAATTACTCCTTAGTAATTCAAATATCTTATTAGATGGATATTACCACCTGGTAACTTTGATTTCTATATATATTTTAAAAACTTGGATTCTTCATCCAATTACAAATTAAAATCAAGCTTGCCAGCTTGATGTGAACACCAACAAATTGGTCTTGATATTTTGCTTGTCTGTATTATTAGCCATACTTAATAATTAGCAAAAGTAGCAGAACTTTTGCATGTATGTATCTAGATGTATTATTATATTATTAACGTAATTATCAGCTAGTTAAGTTGTGAACATTTGCATGTAAAATGTAACAAGTCAAAAAAAATAAAAAGGGAAGGTACGCCAACAATTCCACAAGTTCATTCAATTCATAAGTCTACTAAAACATGAGAGGAACTTTTGTTTTACATCCACGACGAAGACAAATAGTAAGTGAACTGATTAATAACTCATTTGAATACTTGGTGGGAAGTTTATTGTTACTGTTTTCAAATTTCAAAGAGCTACCTATCATAATATTTTGACCGGTTGATTGTTATAAATTGTTAGAACATATCGGGAAAGGAGGTCGTGAACTCATTTCAATACTTTGCGAGAATCCTGCTGCTATTATTTTCGAATCTGTAAAAGTCATGGATCATAAATTTTTGAGCAAGGCTCGTTGTTAGAAATGTTTAAAAGAGATGGGGAAAGGAACTCATGGAACGGTTTGGAAGGAACTAGAGCAAGTTTGAGGCAGAGTTTGTGTCATCAAGAGAATGAATGGAAAGTTCCCTAAACATGAAGATCATAGCAATCTTGTAGAGGTGAACTGCTTACAGACTTTGAGTCCTCATGAGAACATACTTGCGCTGCATGATGTTATATTGGATAAAAGCACCTTGTATTTGGTTCTTGAGTTTATGGAATGCGATCTGTTAGAGCTCATACTCAGAGGTAGAGGCCATCCATTCTCAGAGGACGAGGTGCGCAACTTTTTCTTCCATATTTTGAAAGGGATGGCTCACATGCATAAAGAAAGATATTGCCACCGGGACGCCAGAAAACTTGTAAATCTCTTGTTGTCGTGGAATCTTAAGAGAAGGCCCACATCGATAGAAGCACTACATCATCCTTTCTTTCATGTCATTTTCGGATTTTTCTTGGTGTTTTCGCCTGAGCTTTAAAAACATGTACGTTAGGTCCATCCAACAGACTAACAGCGAAGTCGATGGTTGACAGCGAAGTCAATGGTTGACAGCGAAGTCAATGGTTGACTTTGCTGCTGGTCAGTTGGATAGAGCAAACGTACATGTTTGTTAAGGATAGCCAATGTTTCCTTCAAAATCCCATGGTATGAAGAAGCCTTGTGATCATCGTAATGGACGAATGGGCAAGTTGCAGATTAATCTAATTGGGAGAGGAGTAGAACAACAAATGACCCCATTTGCTATTGATGGAAATCAAGAAGATGGGAACAACATATCTATTGCTTCTACATCAACTGCGGTACACCAACCTGAATATGTGAACAACTGGTCAACGAACCATGTATCGAAAGTTTCCATTATACCCGTTTCCATTTATGCGCTCGAAGCAGGAATGCTACAAGTGCTCAGGTTGTAGCTGAGAAACAAGAAGCAAACAGAACCCTAACGCGTCTGAATCCACTTTTGATTGATTGATAGCGGCAAAGCCTCCAGTCTCAGTTTAGTGTGCATGTTTTTTTCTCATATACCTGGTGTATTTAAAAATATTCCAAAATAATATAAAAATATGAAGTATATTTATATACTTACATTACATAAAGTGTCAAATTTAGAATGGAAGATTTTGTTTTTTAATTATTTAAGATATTTGTTCTTATAAAGATTATATTTTAAATATATGAAAAGTCCATTTAAATATTAAAATTGTATTAATTTTTTAATTTTATTTTAAATTTTAAAATATTATATTTAATAAATAAATAATAAATATGTGTTAAAGTTGTATTAATTTTTTAATATTAATTTTAAATTGTAAAATATTATATTTGTAAGTGAAGTTTAAATCTAATAAATATGTGTTAAAGTTGTATTAATTTTTTAATATTAATTTTAAATTTTAAAATATTATATTTGTAAGTGAACTTTAAATCTCTGGATGGATTTATAATAACTAGTTTTCAGTTGTCAAAGATTTGGATGGAGAAGTTCTCAGCTGTCAAAATAGGAAATGTTTTTTATCAGTTTTTTTATTTTACATAATCAGCATGTAATTATGTTTTATTTTCAATTTTAATGGTAGAAAATAAATTTCCAAAACTTGACAATTATAACTAGGTATTTAAAAATTACAACCCCATTATATCAAGATAGTGCTGGAATAATCACTCTATTCATATGAATACTTAGCTGAAAGTTTATTATCACTATTTTTATCTTATAGGGTTGGCATTTATTATCACTATTTTCTAATTTCAAATAATTACAAATCATAATTATCTTATAGGGTTGGCATTTAAATTGCAAAATGAAATTTAAAATGGAAAAAATTGTTTTATTTATTTATTTAAGATATTGAAATTTTATTAAAAAAATCATATTTTTAAATATATGAGATATATATAAGCTTTTTATTTTTATTTTTAAATAGTAAGATATTATATTTTGTAAATGAATAATAAATCCATTTTTATTTTTAAATTTTAAGATAATATATTTGAAAAGTGAGTAATAAATCGGTGGGTGGATTCATGGGAAGGAGTTATCAGCCATCCGTCTCGTAATTAATTAAAACAAACTATTTTCCAAATGATTTCGATATCGTAATTAATTAAAACAAACTATTTTTCAAATGATTTCGATATTTTATATTGAAATTGAGAAGTTTGTCATCATTCACGTCTTGCAGTAGACCTGAGATTTGTTAAAAAGTTATAATAATGTGTGTTTTTAAAATATTAACCATTTTAGCAATAAATAAATAAATCCATACATTAAACTAAGCCAATAAAAAACAAAATAAAAAAAATTGCAATAGCTCAAAGCATTGTTATTACACATTTCTTAAATCTGATCTTCAGCTAGGGAGCGGTTACAATATAAAATACTACTACATCATAATGGAATAAAATTGAGAGGAAGATCATATCAAATGGTTAAATAATTTAAGTAAACATGGTGGTTGAAATGTCGTGGTAGAAGAAAACATTCTAGAAATAAGAATTCCCTTTAAAGTAAAGTATATTTCTTTGATTGGCACTGGTAAAAAAAAATACACTTTTACAATATCTATTTGGCGAGAATTACTAGAAATCGCCTTTGATAAGAATTTATGGGATAAGCAAATTTGGTTGGATTGTCTTTTGAATTAGGTAACTGAAAACTGTAAGGGCATAGCATTATCCATTTTTTTCATTAATGGTATTTGGATAACTAGGAACTAAATCATTTTTCAAGAATTATTATTCATGCTTGCACAATTGGCACATAAGATAACAATAGTAGTAGAAGGTGGTTGGATTTCTCCAAAAGTGAAAAATATTGAGATACTTTGATGTCCCATGTTAAGGAATTCCAAGAGTTTGTGGAGCAAGGCTAGTTTTATGTTTTAATTGAAATTATTACATGTACTTTAAATATATATTATATGTGATGAATTGTATATTTTGTGGTTGTTACTCATCATAACTAAACAATAAAGTATAAAGGCTATATAAGTATTTGGAGACTCAAAATTACTAATAGAACATTTGGCAAAACCAAAAGTGTATAAATCCTATTATGGAAAAAGTACTCAAGGTAAAACTTACTTTTGAACATACTCAATTTACTCATTTATCATGAATTTAATACAAAATAAGATTAATTATATAAAGGTGTAGTCTTATTGAGTTCATAAAGGTGCTCTTATATAAAGGTGTATAAGGTTCAAGTTTTCTTAAGTTCTTTCACTCAAATCACTCTTACACATGTTTCCAAAATTTTCAATATGGAGGTTGATGACAAGTTGCTATGACTAATGATGGCTACACACATTTTAAGGAATATATGGAAGGATCGCTCATCAAAAGAGTTGAACCATTATATTGAATTTTTATGTAATAGTTTTGGTACGTTGTCTTAGCTCTTAGTTCATGATGTTTACATGTGAGGTTTTTTTGGGAAGTTTTGATAGTAGTAATTGGTCTTTGTGTTTAGAGAATGATGTATAATTGTAGCAAGCCCTCATGAAGTATTCTCAAGGTGATATTCATGATCATGAAGTACTATGAAAGTGATATTCATGTTTAAGTCTTTCATTTCTGAATGATAGAAGACATATTTATAATTGTCAATTTTTTCTTTGATACTAATGAATACCAAGAAAATTGTTTTTTTCTTAAAAAAAAAAAACCATATCCATTACAATATCTCCCCATGCTAAATTGAAAGCACCTCTAATACTCTATTACAATAAAATTATATTATATTAATTTTACTGTCTCAATATCAACCCTATCACATTACTTAAATCCTTACATTGCAAAATATTATATAAAACAACTTATATCTTCTAATTATTTATCTTATGGTATCTTATCATCATCTGGCCTTAATCATCGATCAAACGGCTTCGGGCCCATAGATGGAATTGAGTATGATGGGAGATTTGTAGATGACTCATGGGGGATTCACTGATGGACAATACACATATCTTGTCCGTTCATATTGGGGGTCTATTAATTATAAAAAAAAATTATATTGGGGACATATTAAGGGTCAAGGGGGTTATTATATGTGCCTTAAAAAATGCAATATATAGGGGGTTTTATTATCAAACGACGCGTAGAAGCAGCCCAAAAATATCAAACGGAGCGGAGAAGCGGCCCAAAAATATCAAACGAAGCTAAGAAGTGGCTTGGAAAAAAGGAGTGGGGGAGCATTGACAAAGCTCGATGGTAGTTACAAAGGGGATGGGGTGGGGATGGGAAGCATTGGGTTTTTGAGTCACGAGCGACATCCAGCTATAGAGGGTCAAGTCTAAATCCAAAATCCATCAGATGCATTTGAAATATTGAACCAACCCTTACCCTTTCTTTCTTTATGTTGATCCAGCACCGGCAACAGATCCAATGAAGGAAAGCTCAGGGAGTTAAGGCAGGGAAGCTTGCTTGGTGGATACTGAGGGCATTCATTTGTATTACCTTTCTTCAACCTACTGGATTCATTGAAGTGCCACAGGAAGAAAGGAAGGAACAACCCATATTGGAAGGAAGGAGAGCATCTACACTACTTACTTAGAGAAATCCTTTGTTTCCCATATATGGTAAAGCAATGAAGTGAACATCCATCGAACCAAACTATAGTTACTACATCTTTTGGTATGTAACTAAGCGATCTTTCTTATTCCATGTAATAAGTGGGAAATTGGGTGCAACTTTGTCATTTCTGGTAGTTGACTCCCCGATATATAGTTAATATCCTCCATTTACAAGTCTATATGATGTATTTATAAAGCTCTCATTTCTCCCAAATGAAGCAAAGAAACAAGGGTGAGTGGTATAAAAATTATCAGTAACAAACACAAAGGTCGCATAATAGCCATCATCCCATCCCGCAGTATCAAAATCATGGGTTCAAATCCTAGCCACAAAAGCGAGTGCAGGTGATCTTATTTTTACCCAAAAGAACTACCAAGAGCAAATGTAGGGGAAAGGGTGGGAAGAGCATCACCCGCAGAGACAGAGGCAACTGATTGATTGAAAGCAACAGTAAAAAAATCTTGTTGATAACCCCTCATAATAAGGAATAACAAAGGACTTTGGCTCATTTGTCGGGTGTGTTTAAAGGTTTAAGGGTTTAGATTATGTATCCTACAGTCATTGAATTCCAATGTCACGATATTCTTATCATATGCATTTTACAGTTTGAAAACATGTCTTTCATTTTATCTAATAATTCTATACTTGTAAGTCAGCATCATCCATACTGTATATCACTACAGACTGATCCATTATTTCATCACTTTCATTTTTGTAGATATTACACTTGGAGGAATCTATGTCCCAGCTGAAAGTTATCCATGTTGTTGGAATGAAAGGAAAGGTAATCTTGTTTATCTTTAATTGTTTCCACTCTTCAGATGCAAAGAACAAAGAACATAACTATCCATCTAGGATTACATTCAAAGTTTGTTTATCTTTCTTTACAATAGACTCATGTGGTTGTTATTTTAGGGCTTTCAACGACTTTCTATTTTGATTGAAAAAGCATCTAGATAAAAATTATAGTGTATACCTATATTTAATATCAAGATGTTATCACAATGTTATCTATATGAATAGATGAAATCCCCTTTTTGCTCCATAGTGAGTTGGTACATCATTCTTTATGTTTGGAAGGTACACACTTGCTACAGTGATATGAAATATTGAATAGGATATGTCATGAGTTGTTTCTTATATATGGAACCTTTTTCATGTCTCTAATAACTTCGCTAAAGAATTGTTATACATCTCGAATCAATCTTAATGTATGTTGGCTATACTTTTTTCAAGCCTCATGCAACTTCACCATAACTAGTTCAAACCTTATGCAACTTCACAATAACTAGTTCAAACCTTATGGAACTTCACCATGGCATCATCATGCCTTTAAAAAAACCCCTTAACCAAAAAATTTGCAAGAGAAACAATACCTTTTGCATTTCCAAAATACTCCTTCAAATTTGCAAATAACTTTACCCCAAATCAATGCTTCAAGTAGTTTCACACAACAACTCTAATTCTATCGTTGAAATGCATGCCTCAAGGCTATGCTTTAGTCAGTCCATAAGGGTGTTTTCAAGGCTCTCCTTCAGATTTTTCCATTAATCATAGAACACAAGTAGATATGAATTTGTACATTAGGGGAAGAAATGCCACCCCATAATCACTGCTTAGTGTACTTAGTCTGATCTCATATTGCTTTGAATCGCAAACATTGCTTGTCATTGAAACCAGTTTGTTGGAAACTTGGAAGTGGATACTAGCATTATCGGCTTCCCCACTTTAATGAATTCTTCTTGAGACTTCAAAATATGTAGACATGCAGTTCCTTTTTCACTTTGCTTCTATTTTCTTAGTTTATTTTCAATGCATAAAAATAAGGACATAAGTCCATACAAGGAAACCCCACATGTAGAAAAACTATCCATAGTATAGTCCGCAGTATTTTTTTTATCTACTTCTATGAAAAAAGAAAAAAAAATTAAGCAAATGAAAACAAAACATATGTATCTTTTATTTGCGAATGATGTGTTGTGTACATGGGGACTTCACTTAGTGAACCTCTCACATAGCACGTGTAATCGTGGGATATTAAAGAATACCTTTAATTTCGAGAGATATTGACCCAAACTCTTTTTGTTGAAACCCCCTACCAATACTTAAAACCTCCTTGCCACCCCTTTTTATACCTCAATCCTTATAAACCACCCTACCCACCCCCTCCTTAAACCCCTCATCTCCCCCAATACCTGCAATATATTGGTTCAATTTTTGATCATTTTAAAACCCACAATATGAACTAACGTGATAGGATATTGGTCAACAAGTGAAGCCCCCATGGTTGTGTAGTGAGTTGGGGATTTGTTATTTAGATGGAGTAAAATATATTTGGTTTGGATAGAGTTTCTAAGTTTTTTCATCTCTTGTTTTGATCACCTTTTGATCTTCTGCACGTACATTGAAGCTGACTCTTCAGTTTTGGGAGCGCTATTTGAATACGCCACTAACAATACAGTTTGTTTCAAGGTGTTCCATCCCAATAGTAATATTTCTCCATCCTTCTTAAGGATTTGAATTGAAAGTGCATACCTTGATTTCTAGCTCTTTATTTTATTAATGAACTAATATGCATGTGTTAATTTGAATCTTTTCTTTTCATTTATTAATGGATGCACTCACCTCATTTCGTAGCCATATTGTATCCAATTTTTTGAAAAAATTGTTATAATTTTGTTCATTCCTTAACATGTTCTTAACCAACTAAAAGGTACACATGGATGGAAATGTAGATGGATCCAAGTGATGTTGTGGACTTCACAATTTTTATCGGTGAAAAGAATTGTGCCCTTAGCACAGCCCAGTCTCGAAAAGGTTGTACATATGCCAATATCCGTGGTGAAATTGTGGACGATGAAATCGTTGGTTATCCTTTTAATTGTATTGGCCCAACTGGAATCCCTTTAAATACAAAGCAAGAGCAGAAAAGGAAATCTACAATAACAAATATAGGCATTAAGAGGAAAGTAGGCACATTGGTTGTCAAAACATTACAATCACAGGAAATGGAATGAATGTCAATCTCTAAAAACATTGAAGGGAATGTGGAGGAACCTATGCATAAGCAACCAAGAGTTGATCATTTTTCCGAGTCAGTGGAACAAGTTGTAGTGGTTGATCCTAATGTATTGGAATCTTGGGAACATAAAGTGAATAGTTTAATGGAAGAGTTTGTCAAGGAGAATCTAACACTCACGGTATATTCAGAAAATGGAAAACATAATATAAATATCCATTGTGAAATTTGTGCCATTGATTATGGAATGGGGGAAGTATCCTTGGCAACGTGAACAGTTCGTAACTTCAAAAACAATCATATGAAAATAGGGTCTCATCAACGTCACATTTCAATGTTGGGAATTAATGAAATTACTTCATGTAATAGAGAAAATCAGACAACAACAGCTAGTGATCAACTTGAGATTGATCAAGCAATCAAACTCAGCTACACGATTTCAACCAAACACAAGAGCCTAATTTGTTCAAGGTGGCGAAAGCAACACTTGCAAACTATGAGGACAAGAAAAAATTAAGAGTGGAATGTACACGATGCAATAGATGGTTCTCTTTGGTGCCAGCAAGTGGTTATATTGGAAGTTCTCTAAATGAACACATGAAATCAAAGAAGCACACTACTACTACAGATGAGGCTTCACACGATACAATTGTGTTGAGGAGTGGAATAGTTGGGAGACCAAAGAAGCCTACCAATGATAAGTCCCAACAAAGTTTGACTAAGTTCTTGATCCCATCACTACCACCACCATTACATGGGGTTTCTACAAGTTCATAGGCTTCTATTTTAGGTGTGTTAATTACCCAAGTTATAATTTAATTTGAATTTGAATTTGCACATTGATTTATTTGTTATTACTCATTAGTAGCAGTTAGTAGATCATTTTTCAATTTTTTTTCATCTTATTCTAGGACAATTGCCTCCCCTGATATTACTATGTTGGATGTATTGGATCCATAGCTTGATAGAAGAGGGGAGAGATTGGACACAAAGGTTCTAATGGATGAACAACGTGGTGTAAAATTGTGGGCCATAGAGAAACATACCCGGAGAACACTATGTTATTACAGTACTGAATGTTGTATTAATGGTACATACAGACATGTTCATTGCAAGAGGGTTTCTAAAACAGGAATCCCTTTTGATTCATTGACATGCAATTTTTGTAAGTTGATACCTAATTGTGATGAATTTCAGATGTGTTTATATCATGAATCAAGGAGCAAGATCAAAAGACATGGGAGAGATACAGGGAAAGTGAGAAGGTTGGACCATTTGACTCAAGTTGAACTCAAAATTGTTGCAAGAGACGCAAATGCTATACTGTCTATTAAAACGAGGTCTAGGACAAAGGTTGCTACACTGTCTATTAAAACGAGGTCTCTAAGGGAAAATTTGTTTGAATCTGCAGGAAGGAAGGATGTGTTCAGGTTTTGCAAGGATGTGTGTGAGGCTCATAAGCAAGGAAAGTTACAAGGTAAAGATGTAGTTTGGGAATTTGTTCAAGATATATTTCATAGCCTAGTTCGTTCAAAGTCAGGGAGAAGGTATAGTGCATCCACTAAATCCATTTATGAGATAATTAAGTTATGGGGAGGTCCTAGATTACATAACTTTATTAGCTTGAATATGGATGGCCATTTGATATCTACGAATTTAAGGCAAGTTAGAAAATCATTAACATTTTTTAGGCAATCGAAAAATTTTATGCTTCCTATAAATCCAAACATGGAATAGAGGGCCCAATTCCCGTATGTCTTGCTGAAGATGAAACTGTTGTGAAAAGATATGTCAGGTGGGTAGCAAAAAGTGATACATTCGTGGTTTTTTGTGGTAAGAAAGAAGAACATAAGTGTCAATCACATTTATTGGTGACAGTTGGTGAGGGCGCTGCAGGCTATGAGATTATCACAGATTCCTTCAAGAATTGTATGATTGGTCATTAAGTGCATGTTATTATTGCAAATCCTTTACATGAGAATATTCATCATTTGGTTGTGGTTGTTCGTCCAACGTGCAATAGGTTTGATTAAAAAGATTTCCATCAACAATGGGAAAAAATAGAAGACATGTGGAAGAAACATGTGGAACATTTTTTAGGACCTATTATTGGTCATTCCTCGGATGGGGATAGTAGGAGAAGAATGCTTATGTTTAATTAATATTACTCAACAACAGGCATGAGATATCAAATTCCTTGGGAAGGGTGGAGGCTAATTGGGTTGTCTGATGGCTTTAAATTAACAGTACTTCAGGACTAGGATTACATCCACAATGGAAAAAATAAAGTGAATCATTTGTTTAGTGGTAAACGAGATTTTATTGTTGGACAAGATTTGATTATTTTTAATCATGTAAGAATGGTTTATAAAAATTTGAAAGTGGATGACCACAAGCTTAAAACTAAGGATATAAAGAGGGTTGATCACCAAAAGTGGGGTTCAGCACAACTCATTGCTTCAAGGCATGTCCAGAGATGCTTGAAGGAAATGAGAAGTACAAGTGACAGGACAGAGAGGACATCGAGTACAGAGACCTATCTATCAATCATTGCTGACTATATTGATATTTTTGTGTCTCCTAGTTTGACTCTTTGGGAAAGAGTGCGAAATTCTTCAAGATTCCATCATTTCTTCATGTTATGGCTATGTTGGGTCAGAGAACAAGCAAATACTAATGTCAACATTAATTTCATTAGCAGAGAAGCATATTAAGATGTGAAAATTTCGTACCACTTTGTGGTTTTGTTGATGAGATTATTTCGTGATCAATTTTCTAACATGCCATGTGCATTGCACCAAACTGGGTCAGATGTATGTGAGAACTTCTATATCAAAGTCAGTGGAATGGTTGGAGTAGAGAGGGTATATGATTTCACTAACTTAATTCATGCTATTGGAACCCTTAATAGAGTTGTTGAAGAAGAATTGAATCCCCAAGGGCTTCGTTTCAATAAATATCATAAGAAACAAATGAGTATCTGGAATAAATTGCATCAACAAATAGTAGAAGTATGTGATGTCTTGTCACAATATGATTCAATATCCACAGATAATAAAATTATAGAATCTCTCAAAATAGGATTCGAGGATGCACATGGAATTTTACTAGGTCTTGGCATGCAACCAAAAAGACACACGGAAGATTTTTGGTGGTTTAAACCATGGATAGAGGATCACAATTATCCAACATTTGAATATGTGGATGAAGTAGTAGATAATTACACCAAGTCATTCCACAACCATATTCCAATCTTCCTCTTTTATGGTACTCAATGATAGTGAATTGCAAACGATGGAAAGTGAGTGGAGGCATGAGTTGGATGGAATTTTAGATTTCGTTGATGAAAATGTAAACATAACTACAAAACCAGTGGTGGAGCTCGAGGGCAAGGACATGTAAAAATATTGTTTGGTTAGTCAATTGAATGGTAATCCAACATTATCGAAAGATAGATTGACTAAATTGAGGAATGGAGTATACTTCAAGCGAGATGAGAGGGCCCCCAAAAAAGGTGTTGCAATTGGTTTTGGAATTGGATCAGAATGTGTGGTGTTGTTTGAGAATGAGTCTATGGTTGTAGCTGAACGTACTAGAAGAAAAGATGTATCTCAAAGTACAAAGCATGGCGTTTCTTGTGGGACTTGGTACATTGGAAGAGTTTAAAGAATAAGAAAGAAGGATGGTAATAGGATGTTTGATTACCATATTGACATTGATCTATTGGATAGGACTGAAGGTGTTGAGATTCAATGTTGTTGGTACAATAAAATAAAGGGGCAACACATTTACAAGTATGATTCGACAGATCATCTATTTATACAACTTGAATCTGTTATAGCAACGACAAACCTATCATACAATATCAAGTGTAACACCCCGGTTTTGACCCCGTTGCATTAGATGTATATGATGTATATATTGTAAATAATCATGGTGCGGAGCTAAAGGCCAAGGCCCCACCATCGATTGGTTATGCTATGTTTCAGGTTGAAATTGTCACCGATGGTATATCAAGGCATGCGGCATACATATCAAGTTTTGTCATCATGTAAATATACATCTTTAATAAAATGAACCCAACCAACTATACACGCTGCAACCATAATGAAAAGGGCATGATTTTCACAAGGATAAGGGGGGAATTGTCAAACCTTGAGACATGAGAGAAAATCCATGTGTCACCACCCTGTTTTGATTTTCCCATCTTTCCTTGTTTTATCTGACCACCACCATTAAAAGCTTTGTTGTTAGTTGGGGCAGTTATGGCTGGGAGTGGAGTGTGGCAGGACTGTCAGTCCTTGCCCACATGCACACTCCACCAGCAAGTTGACCCTCGTGTTGGAAGGAAAAACCGACCATTTCCATCACTTCAGGGGACTCTCCACTCTCTCCACGACGGTGCTGAAACACTCACGCACTTTCGACTACACCATTCTCTCCATAGTCTGTTCATTCTCACGCACAGGCATCTTTTCTATCTAATCTCATGCAGCCAGGAGGGGAGCCTCTTATCGGTTGTCATTCACGTTTTTTCCATAGAGTGGAATCAGGTGTATTTTCCCTCTGTATTTTGGGTTCTGGTGCAAGTTTCTCTCACGCACAGGCAGGAGACTATATTTTCTTCCGCAATGTGGTCTGTGTAAGTTTTTCCCCCAGTGGCTTCGTTGTCTAGGATGGACCGTTGTTTCTCCACGTTGTGAACTGTGTTTGTTGATACGTTTGAGGCTATTGTAGGTTGTTTTGGGAGTCATTTTGACCACAATAGGGCCAAGAACGACTCAGGAATTTTTTTTCCTTTCCCAAGATGTGAATCACTTGTGTGACTACGTGTATGCAGTGGTTGGTCTTCGGACTGCGTTGGGATCAAGGATGGGGGCTTGGTTTGCTTGATAAACCTAGTGTATTTGGAAACCACACAAACAGAGCTAGAGGGCTGGCTTTCTTCTCCACAACCCGTGAATAGCACTGGAAGGGAAGTTAGGGCCTGAGGGACTGTGTAGCAGAAAAGGGACTGATTCCTTTTGTTGGGTGTGTGTGGGTGTATTAGAAGTCAGGCTAGTTCTAGTGTAGGTGTTCCTAGCTCTGTAATGTGCTCACCAGCTAAGTATTTAGCCTTTCCCAACTCCTGGATGGCCTGATAAACCCAACTGTGTTGGCTTGGCTGTGTTTTGTGTATCCTTGGCTATGTGTAAGCCTGCTTGTTCCTCATTCCTTGGAGAATCATGCCCAACTCGGGGGTGGCAACGTTGTTGAGAGATTAAGGAGCACGATGGCCTATGGTTGGGTGGAATGTTGCAGCGACGTAGCTGGTTGCGGAACAAGTTCTTTATAAGATAAGTAACCTTGTCTATTTTACTTTTGTAATCTTATTTTTTGTTGATAATTATGATGAACATGTTGAATGCTTGTATGAATGTATGTTGCTTCCACTGTGTATGATAAATAATTGTATTTGTGTATGTTCTACTTCAATGCATTTTGCTTCAACATTTTATGAATGCACATGTTCATGGGGCTGGTTGCCTGGATGGTTAAGGCCATGGTAGTGTCCTCTTCGCTGGTCGGAGGGTCGGGGAAATTACAATGTGGTATCAGAGCTGCAGGTTGCAGCATGGGCCTCTATGGGCCATGACTAACCAATTCGTAGAGGCATGTTTCCTTATGCCCAGAAAAAATCAGTGAATGACTGAAAATTCAAAAATTTGTCTAAGTGTTTGAACTATCGGTTCATCGGAACACTTAGTGGGAAGGACTTCCGATGTAGTGGAAAGCTAGGGGGAAGTGAACCCGACAAAGGACAGTTGGAAGGAAAATTTCAGAAAATTTTCTAAGTGTTTGACATCCGTTGGCAGAAAATAGATGTTGGGTTCGCCGACACCGCAGAAGAATTTAGCGGTTTGTCAGTCCGCCGTTGCGGCTGCCGTAGGGACTAAAACGTCGATGCAGCAATGTTAGTGGTTTCGATTGCTGACAGTAGGAAAGTTTTGAAATTTGGTTAAGTGTTGAAATCATCAGTGAAAAACAGTGGAAACCGGATCCGCAGTTGCGGAGGGAATCAGCCCAAGGCCGCCGATATGTCAGCAAAACTTAGTTGTTCGAGGCGCCGATAAGCAGCGGAGGAGTTAGGTGATTTGATCAAAAAAACTTAGAAGAAGTCTGAGCCGATACATCAATGAAAATTAGTTGTTTGGATCGGTGGAAGTTAGTTGATCAAGTGCCCGCCATTGCGGATGGCTAGACAACTACGCTCCTGACGGGTAAGGCCTCCGGCCGCCGACGCCGTAACAAAAGTTTAAAAAATTTTCTAAGGCCCAAAATTGTCGACTATCGGAAGAAGATAGTGTTTCGTGCATCCGCCGTTGCGGAAGCCTAGAACACTGGTCTTCCGACGGGGAGAAGCTCCGACTGTCAATGCCGATCAAAATCAGTTCGTCGATCGAGAAAGGATCATAGATGATGAGCCGTCGTTGCGGCTTCTAAAGGAACTAAACCATCGATCCTTTAGTCTTCCACTCGCTAATGTCGAGGTGTTAGTGGATTATGGAGCCAACAGAGTCAACGGAAGATAGAGAAAGTTTCCGCCGACAGAAGAAGAAATTTTCAAAAATTGTCTAAGTGTTGAGGCCATTGGTGATCAGCGACGGTTAGCTATTTGGGTCAACAGAAGCTAGTGGATTGAATGCCCGTCGTTGCGACTAGCTAGTGAACTATTCTTTTGATGGATAGAGACTTCAGCCATTGATGCCACAGTGATTAGTACTTTCGACAGCCAATGAATAGAAGATGGAAGAGTCAATGCCGAGGAAGACAAGGCAAGAAGAAAATTTAAATTTTTTCTAAGGCACGAGATCATCAGCCATCGGGAAATGTTAGTGGATTGAATCGCCGATCGAAAAAAAGTTCAATGAAGGTGACTCACCGTTGCAGCCGCTTAGTCAACTAGCCCTCCAACGCCGCAGCAACTAGTGCTTCCGACTGCCGATAGACTTACGACTATGGAAGACTTAAGGAGATTGTTGGCCACCGTTGTGGAAGGCTGGGTGACTAACAGGTTATGCTATTTTCGAATAGACGCGGGATAATAGACCATTGCAGGGCCAATGCGGCGGAAGGAATCAGACAAGTAACTCATCGATCGAAAGTCTAGACATTTTCCTGCGAAAACTGAAGTAAGAACATTTTTTGCCGTTGCGGCTGCCTAGAAGACTAATCGTCCGATGCAATAACAATAACATAGCCGATCGCCGACACAGAGGAGGTAAGTTTCCGTTCGGATTGCCACAACGACCAGATGTACAGTGACTTGGATCATCGATGTACAGAGGGTTAGTCCTTCCAAGATAGGCTTGTGGCCATGGAAGACACAAAAGGTTATGGGCCGCCATTGCGGAAGCCGAGATGACTAACCACCCGATGCATAAGACACCCGACCATCGATGCAGCGCATAGGCTGGTTTCATCACCGATTAGGTTTAGAGAGTTGGATGTGGATCTGATACAGTGGAAGGAAATAGTTGAACAGTCCTCCGCGTCACCAATGCAAATCAGAAGTTTGGCGATTTGCCCACCGAAACGGCAGAAAACTTGTGCGGAAGAGACCCGATGAAGAGAAGGAAACTTTGGGTTTCTCGAAGTGGAAATTTTCTCAACAAATTCTAACTGTTTTAGCAGATTTCAGCAGACTGTCAGTGGATTACAGGGCTAAACACGGGGGAGAGGAAAATTCTGTGTTTTAGCATAATTGTTGTTTTATGAATTTCCAAAAGAAAAGGTAAGTAATTTGGATTTATATTAATATTATGCATCTAACGGTTTGCTACGAACACATTTGCAGAACTTTAGATAACTTCCAAAGGCAGTACTCCAGAAAGAACAGTGTGGTAAAGCCAGAGGTGGTTCAGTCATGAGAACCCATGATGGGTATGATGCTTGGGATTCTTACGAGGGAGCAGAAGATGCCATGGGAGAAAATGTTCGTAATGGGAATGATGACATAGAGTCTAATGGAAGGAGATTCCAAGGGACACCGTCCAAGGTTGCAGCCACCATGAGAAGCTTGGTTAAATCCCAGGAGGAGCAGCATCAGTTGAATGCTGCCATATTGTAGAGTTTGACAGACTTACATAGAAAGATAGATTCTGGACGAGGTACATCAAGGCCAAAAGGCAGTAAGGGCAGTACTAGGAGAAGAAGAAGTTCTTCTGGTCGATCATCTGACTCTGAAGAATCCAACGGGGATTCCATTTCTTCTTCTTGTAAAAGAAAAAGAAAGAGACACCATAGGGATCACTCTCGGGATGAATTTAAGAAAGCTAAACCTCCTACATTTGATGGTGAGGTAAAGACTGGACAAGAGGCTGAAGCTTGGCTTCTTGGAATAAAGAAGTACTTTCAAGTGCATGACTATTAGGGAAACATGAAGGCAAGAGTTGCAATATTCAATCTGAATGGAAGAGCATCCATTTGGTGGGAACACTTCAAGCAAGTAAAGAGGATTAGTGAAAGGAGACTTAAGTGGAAACAGTTCAAGAAGTATTTCAAGCAGAACTACCTCTCTGATAGGTATTATGATGACAAGATTAAGGAGTTCCATGAGCTGAGATTGGAACAGCGAACCATGGAAGAATATGCAAATAAGTTTTTGGAGCTGTTAAGGTATGTCCGGTACATCAGAGATGAAAAAGTGAAGGTCCATCTTTTTCTGAGTGGATTACCTCAGTCTTACAAAGATAGAATTGAGTTTTACGAACCTAGAACTCTTGAAGAAGCAATAAGGAAGGCTAAGTATTGTTATGAGCAAAGCAAAGGTAAGCCAGATTACCATAAGGCATGGAAGGACAAGAAGAATGAGAAGTTTGACCAAAGAAAGAAAGGTTTCAAACATTCTAACTTCAGGAATCAGTAGAAGCAGCCATCCCAAACTGCGAGTAAGCCAGTTGGAGTGACAGGAGAAAAGCCTAAAGATCCATAATAGAATAGAGGACCACTTCAATGCTGGAAATGTGGAGGACCCCACATGCGCAGAAATTGTCCACTCGAGAATAAGAGTGCAAGACCGGCTTATAACATTCGAGAAGCAGAAACAATGGGTCAAGTAGCAAGGGTAGTCCCTAGGATTTATGCAGCACTACAGGACCGCCAAGCAGATCACCAGTCAACTGTGGTTGAAGTAGCAGGTAAGATTGTTGAGCAATCTGTTTCTATTTTGATTGACCCTAGTTCCACGCACAGTTACATTACTCCTAGAGTAGTGGAAATTTGTGCTTTTAAGAAAGTAAAACATTGGAAGTCTTGGTTAGTTCAGCTAGCCACTGGAACTAAGAGAAAGGTTAGTGAAATGGTAGAGAAATGTCCATTGGTCATGGATGGATTGGTCACTTGTGTATATCTGAATGTTCTACCTCTTGGTTCCTATGATGTTCTCATTGGAATGGATTGGTTAGAAGCTCACAGGATGAAGCTTGATTGTTATAATAAGACTTTCGAATGCATGAATGAAGAAGGGAACCTAGTAGTTGTGAAAGGTATTCCAAAGGTGATTTCATTAAGGCAGGTTTCAACAATGTAGTTAAAGAAGTTCCGTAGGAAGGGTTGCCAGTTGTATGCAGCTCAGATTTTAGAAGTAGCAGATGATGAAACTCCTAAGTTGAGGACTATCAGGTGTTACAGGAATTCAGGGATGTGTTTCCTGATGAGATTCCAGGGCTTCCTCCAAAGAGGGACATTGACTTCACTATTGAACTTGTGCCAGGAGCAGCACTAGTGTCCAAGACACCCTACAGGATGAGTACAATGGAGATGGTAGAGTTGAAGATGCAACTGCAAGAGTTGTTGGAAAAGAAGTATATCCGGCCGAGTGTGTCTCCTTGGGGAGCACCAGTTCTATTTGTAAAGAAGAAAGATGGTACACTCAGGTTATGTATTGATTATAGACAGTTGAACAAGGTTACTGTGAAGAATAAATATCATTTGCCTAGGATTGATGACCTCTTTGATCAAATGAGAGGAGAAAAGGTATTTTCCAAGATTGACTTGAGGTCTGGTTACCATTAGGTGAGAATCAAGGATGAAGACATTCATAAGACAGCCTTCAGGACAAGGTATGGACATTATGAGTTTGTAGTGGTACCATTTGGTCTCACAAATGCACCAGCTACATTTATGTGCCTTGTGAATAGTGTCTTCAACAGATATTTGGACAAGTTTGTTCTTGTTTTTCTTGATGACATTCTTGTTTATTCTAAGAATGAGAAAGAGCATGAAGAGCATTTGAGATTAACATTGCAATTACTCAGGGAGCATCAACTGTATGCAAAACTGAGCAAGTGTGACTTCTATAGAGATAGAATTCAATATTTGGGTCACATTATCTCAGAAGAGGGTATATCTATGGACCCTGAAAAGATTGAAGCCATTATGAATTGGCCTACTCCAAGAAATGTGACAGATGTAAGATATTTTATGGGACTTGCAGGATACTACCAGAGATTCATTGAGGGATTCTCCAAAGTTGCACATGCCATCACTTCTTTGTAAAAGAAGGGGATGAATTTCGAATAGACATCGAGGTGTGAAGAAATCTTCCAGCAATTGAAGAATCTTCTCACCAGTGCACTAGTATTGAAAGTTGCAAATCTGGAGAAAGATTTTGTGGTGTGTACCGATGCATGCGGACAAGGGCTTGGAGGAGTCCGTATGCAAGACAACCACGTGATATGTTATGAGTCAAGAAAACTGAAGGAACATGAGAAGAACTACGCCACTCATGATATAGATCTTGCAACCATAGTACATGCCCTCAAGATGTGGAGGCATTATTTGATGGGTAGGATATTTGAGCTCAAAACAGATCACTATGGACTGAAGTATTTGTTTGATCAGCCTACTTTGAATGCTACACAAGCAAGATGGCTGGAATTTTTATGTGAAATTGATTTTGAAATCAAGCACATAAAATGGAAAGAAAACAAGGTAGTGGATGCACTCAGCAAGAAGATGCAAGAAATGCATGTGGCATCCCTTAGTATTTGCCAATCAGATTTGAAGCAGTAGATTGTTAGTCATGCTGCTGGAGATGAATTGTATGAACAGGTAAAAGACAAATTGCAACAGCAAAGTCTTGAGAAGAGGTATGAGGGATATAAATTGGAAGAAGATGGACTTCTCATTTATAAAGGTAGAATTTATATTCCAGATGTAGTAGGTTTGAGGAGAGTTGTTATGGATGAAATCCATCAAGCTTCGTATTCTGGTCACCCAGGATATCAGAAGACAATTGCTACAGCTAGAAAGCAGTACTTTTGGCCAGGAATGAAAAGGGATATGGCTGAGTACATTTCGGGGTGTATGAAATGTCAACAGGTAAAGGTTGAGCATCAACATCCAACAGGTTTTTTACAGCCTTTGCCAGTTCCAAAATGGAAATGGGAAGTTATTTCCATGGATTTCATTACAGGATTGCCGATGACTTGGAGGCAACATGATTCCATCATGGTTGTGGTGGACAAGTTGACAAAGGCAGCGCATTTTATACCGGTTAAGTCTACGCATAAGACTAATGACATTGTAAAGATCTTCATGAAGGAGATTTTCAAATTGCATGGATTGCCTAAGGCAATAGTCTCTGACAAAGATGTCAAGTTCACTTCCAACTTTTGGAAGGGGTTGTTTGCAGATTTGGGTACAAAGCTAAACTTCAGTACTGCATACCATCCTCAGATAGATGGGCAGACAGAGAGAGTGAATCGGGTGCTTGAAGACATGCTTCGCATGTACGTAATGGACAAACCAACCAGGTGGGAAGATTACTTACACTTGGTAGAGTTTTCTTATAACAATGGACAGCAGGCATCCTTGGGGATGAGTCCGTATGAAGCTTTGTATGGAAGAAGGTGTAGGACACCAGTGAATTGGGATAACCCATTGAACAAGATTGTGCTTGGACCAGAATTGCTCAAGGAAATGGAGCAAGAGGTTGTAAAGATCAGGCAGAATCTGAAAGCAGCATAGGACAGACAAAAAAGCTATGCAGATAAGCATAGGGTGAATAGGGAGTTCAATGTTGGGGATCATGTTTACCTCAGAGTGAGGACAAGGAAGAGTTCCTTGAAGCTTGGAAGTTGTGCCAAGTTGTCACCAAGATATTGTGGGCCATTTGAAGTGCTTGAAAGAATAGGGCCAATTGCATATAGACTTGCATTACCTGCTAGCACTAGAGCTCATAATATTTTTCATGTTTCTTTGCTTAAGAGATATGTACATGATCCTAACCATGTGATAAATTGGGATGTGATTCAGGTGGAACCTGAGGGAGAATTCTGAATCGAGCCAATGTGCATCCTCGACAAGAAGGTCACAATGCTCCAAAACCGGGCCATAGGAAAAGTAAAGGTGCAATGGGAGCACTACGAACCTGAAGAGGCTACATGGGAGCTGGAGGATTCCATGCGATTGGCACATCCAATTTTTTTCAATTCTGTGGAACACTGAGGCGATGCCAGTGTAGCATTTTGTTCAAATTTTGTAAAGCACTGAGGACAGTGCTATTGAAGGGGGAGGTGAATGTAACACCCCAGTTTTGACCCCGGTGCATTAGAAGTGCTTGAAAGAATAGGGCCAATTGCATATAGACTTGCATTACCTGCTAGCACTAGAGCTCATAATATTTTTCATTTTTCTTTGCTTAAGAGATATGTACATGATCCTAACCATGTGATAAATTGGGATGTGATTCAGGTGGAACCCGAGGGAGAATTCTGAATCGAGCCAATGTGCATCCTCGACAGGAAGGTCACAATGCTCCAAAACCGGGCCATAGGGAAAGTAAAGGTGCAATGGGAGCACTATGGACCTAAAGAGGCTACATGGGAGCTGGAGGATGCCATGCGATTGGCACATCCATTTTTTTTCAATTCTGTGGAACACTGAGGCGATGCCAGTGTAGCATTTTGTTCAAATTTTGTAAAGCACTGAGGACAGTGCTATTGAAGGGGGAGGTGAATGTAACACCCCAGTTTTGACCCCGGTGCATTAGATGTATATGATGTATATATTGTAAATAATCATGGTGTGGAGCTAAAGGCCAAGGCCCCACCATCGATTGGTTATGCTATATTTCAGGTTGAAATTGTCACCGGTGGTATATCGGGGCATGCGGCATACATATCAAGTTTTGTCATCATGTAAATATACATCTTTAATTAAATGAACCCAACCAACTATGCACACTACAACCATAATGAAAAGGGCGTGATTTTCACAAGGATAAGGGGCGAAATGTCAAACCTTGAGCCATGAGAGAAAATCCATGTGTCACCACCCTGTTTTGATTTTCCCATCTTTCCTTGTTTTATCCAACCACCACCATTAAAAGCTCTGCTGTTAGTTGGGGCAGTTATGGCTGGGAGTGGAGTGTGGCAGGATTGTCAGTCCTTTCCCACATGCACACTCCACTAGCAGGTTGACCCTCGTGCTGGAAGGAAAAACCAACCACCGCCATCACTTCAGGGGACTCTCCACTCTCTCCACGACGGTGCTGAAACACTCATGCACTTCGAACTATGCCATTCTCTCCGTAGTCTGTTGATTCTCATGCATAGGCATCTTTTTTTCCTGATCTCATGTAGCCAGGAGGGGAGCCACTTATCGGTTGTCATTCACGTTTTTTCCACAGAGTGGAATCGGGTGTGTTTTCCCTCTGTATTTTGGGGTCTGGTGCAAGTTTCTCTCATGCACAAGTCGAGAGACTGTATTTTCTTTCCCAATGTGGTATGTGTAAGTTTTTCCCCTGGTGGCTTCGTTGTCCAGGATGGACTGTTGTTTCTCCACGTTGTGAACTATGTTTGCTGATACATTTGAGGCTGTCGTAGGTTGTTTTGGGAGTCATTTTGGCCACGATAGGGCCAAGAATGACTCAGGAATTATTTTTCCTTGCCCAAGATGTGAATCGCTTGTGTGACTGCGTGTATGCAATGGTTGGTCTTCGGACTGCGTTGGGAGCAGGGATGGGGGCTTGGTTTGCTTGATAAACCTGGTGTATTTGGAAACCACACAGACAGAGCTAGAGGGCTGGCTTTCTTCTCCACAACCCCTGAATAGCACTGGAAGGGAAGTCAGGGCCTGAGGGACTGTGTAGCAGAGAAGGGATCGATTCCTTGTGTTGGGTGTGTGTGGGTGTATTAGAAGTCAAGATAGTTCTGGTGTAGGTGTTCCTAGCTCTGTAATGAGCTCACCAGCTTAGCATTTAGCCTTTCCCAGCTCCTGGATGGCCTGATAAACCCAACTATGTTGGCTTGGCTATGTTTTGTGTATCCTTGGCTATGTGTAAGCCTGCTTGTTCCTCATTCCTTATAGAATCATGCCCAGCTCGGGGGTGGCAGCGTTGCTGAGAGATTAAGGAGCACGTTGGCCTATGGTTGGGTGGAACGTTGCAGTGACGTAGCTGGTTGTGGAATGAGTTCTTTATAAGATAAGTAACCTTGTCTATTTTACTTCTATAATCCTATTTACTGTTAATGATTATGATGAACATGTTGAATGCTTGTATGAATGTATGTTGCTTCCACTTTGTATGATAAATATTTGTATATGTGTATGTTCTACTTCAATGCATTTTGCTTCAGCATTTTATGAATGCACATGTTCATGGGACTGGTTTCCCGGATGGTTAAGGCCATGGTAGCATCCTCTTCACCGGTCGGAGTGTCGGGGATGTTACATCAAGAATGACACATACAAGTTAGAAGAAAGTGACCACATAATTTATGGGGATTTCATTAAAAATTTAAATGGCATGGAGTTTTCAAAGCATTCTAATTTCTCTTATATTTTCACTACTATCTTATAGCTTAATTTAAAAGTATTATTTCTTGTATTATCGGTGATTTTTTTGTATCAATTTCATACTAATTTTATACTTGTTGGCTTCAGGTGCAGTGAATGGTTCGGATGGCGAATGGTTGGGATAACTCAATGCAAAGTTATCGATCATCAAATATTTCTTTATGCTTTCTTGAAACATGGTTGTTGAGGGTTCTTGAAATTTTGTTGGCCATGCTCAGATTAGATTTTTTAGCATTCATTATACATGATGCTTCATGCTTCATGTTGTTGATGTTCTTTCTGTACATCTTATTCAATGTATGATAATTAAGAATTGATTTGCTACCCAATATCTGTGTTGTAAATGTTTAAATTTTGTTTGAGTGGGATTTAGATATATGTTAATCTAGTGGATGAATCTCTAACTGAACCAAAGCTAATCTTAGTTGCCCCTCATGTGAAGTGAAGATATTGAATTTAAAATACAAATGAAATCAATACCATGGGAGACAAACAAAGATCCCATCTCTTCCAAACAGCTCAGTAGCAGGTAAAAATGAGTAAAGTGAAAATATAAACCTCAACCTTGTCCTAAAAAGGGTAAAATAATGCCAGTTGTAAGGCATTTCCCCCCTCGAAAATCATAACATGAACAATAAACTTTACCATAATATGTATTGTGTACAATATATACCCTAGGTTCATGAGACAGGCACCATCGACATTGGGTTATGTGTTTGCTTATGGCTTAAGCACTTATTCAACGTTTTAATTGCCATAAAATGCCTTGTGAAAAAATTACACCATCTTGTTCAAATGTTGATTATTGGAGTAGATTAAAGCTTAAGAAGTAATTCCTTAATGTCCTTTAACCTCAATACATTTTATCACCTGCATTTTAAACAAGAAGGGGGTTAGCATAGAATCCAAGTAAGTCACAAGTTAAATCCATAGTCTTATATGTAAAGCGTATGTACCAAAATGTAATCACATCTTTGTTGAATCACAATAATTGAAAATAAAGAGATGGGGGTATAAGTTCATTTACCTTAGGAGAGGTCATAGTTATACCTTAAACATAATTATTATCGTAATTGTTTAAAAAAAATACTATAAAATGGAATGTTACAAAGGAACTTTACAACAACAAGCAATTTATAAGAATGGCCACGACACTTGCACTTGATAGTAAAGTAAAAAATTGAATAGTAGAACTAAATTTCATAAAACTTTCCAGAAATCTTTAATCCATAGAGGCAACAAGCTCTAGTCCTTGAGGCCAATTTTGTTTATCAAGATAACCTATGATAAAGCAAATTGTATTCATCTGATTTACCATGTCAAAGCCTGTAAATAGTAGGTATTTAGTGAAGAGCTCCTCTATGATAAAACCCATTGTGCAGATATCGATGACAAATTCATGATGAGGGGATCCAAGAAGAAGTTTTGGGGCTCGATATGGGTGTGTCACAACATAAGATTCAAGTGGCTCATATGGTTCATGTAGAATGTTCTTAGCTAGACATAAATCAACATTTAATCAAATTGCCTCCTCATTCCCTAAGAATGGACATCCTCTATGTCTCCTCGTGAGCTCTAGTAGATCGCATTCCATAAATTCAAGTAGAAAATACAAGATGCTGCCATCCAATATGACATTATGTAGGGCAAGTATGTTCTCATGAAAACTTAATTTTTGTAAGCATATCACATCTGCAATATTCTTATAATATTCATATTTAGAATCTTCATATTTCGAGAACCTTCCATTCATTCTCTTGATGGAACAAACTATTCCATTGAATCGATCCTACCCAAGTAACTCGAATTTCAAGGAAGGTGACTCCAAAACACCCAACCCAATTCCAACTCATGTGGGGGCATATCATCCATGAAGTGGAACTCAAATTATTGCAGTTACACAAACCAAGGAATATTCCCATAAAATAAAAAAGGAGTCATAATGAAGGAATATTTACACTCCTCACATGCATTGGCTAAAAATAGCCAGTGAGGGTGCCTTTGTGCAAGTGGGAGTTACAAAACCAAGTGTAACCTCCCAAAAAAGAGTTACAAAAACACTAAAGGGGTACATTCAACAAGTAGAAACCATTAAGCCAAGCATGAGGTGTAAAAGTAACTCTAAAGTCCAAAATAATCAAAAAGACCTGGGCACATTCAACAAGTGGAACCCATCAAGCCAAGCATGAGGTGTCAAAATAATTCCGAAGGCCAAAATAATCAAAAGTTGGGTCTATTGTACAATGTTTGGGTGAACATCAACTAATACATCCACCAAAACATAAATACTAACTAGGATAAATAGACTTAGTCCAACAAGTTCAAGAGTGCTAGGAATGTCCCCATTCCCCCCCACACTGTGGATCAAGGATTCCCTACTCTTTTGTAGTTCTTGGTGTGCTAGTTGTTTTTATTAATTAATTATTTACAAAAAAATAACATTAATAATAATTCCCCTTGGTCCTTAAGAATCTTTGTCCCAACACCTATTTCCACTATAATAATAAAATACAAATTGCATATGTTCGAGACTTAATACACTGGGTATTACATTTCAAAATTAAGCTCATCCTTATTGAAGCTAGAATAAATTTATCTTAAAATATTGTAGAATTATGAGCACATCATATTAAATTAACCCAAATACTATGGAACACTTCATACACTTTGAGTGTGATATCTTGTTTTGGTAGTTTTAGATTGTTTTTTTACTTCTTCCCTAACTACACCGCCATAGGAGCAACAAACAAAAATGTAAAGCACATCATGGTGCTCCTTTCCATCCACGGCTTAAAAACTTATTCGACATTGCTAACGGAAGAGTTAGCTTTCATTTCAAGGTTCCCTTTGCTTTCCCTATATATTTCCATTACCATTCGAAGTCTACTTAAATTGGACTTCGATCATATTCTAATATGCAAGTTTCACTGTGAAGTAGTGTGATCAAAGAATCAACCTCCTCAAGTTCATCGTTTTCATTATATAGTTTTATAGAATATTAAATATTATTATTATTATTATTATTGAAAATATTATTAATATTAGTAAATAATTTAAAGAAATTATTAATAACATATATTTAAAAAATGAAATTTAAAAAAAAAATATTAAAATTTGTTAGCAAAAACTTAATTATTTAAGAATCTAAAAAAATATAAAAAACAAAATCAAAATCCAACCATGTTTAATAAATATTTTTAATATAAAAATTAAACACGCTTAATTTTATAATAATAAAATGTAATAAAAAAATTTATTTTAAAACAAAAATTATTAAATTTTATTTATTTTTAATTTTATTGAAAATTGTTAACTCAAAATATTGTATGCACTATCAAATCCAAATCATCTCCTTAAAAACAACACCTATTTGCATGCAACATATCCTTACAAACAATAATCTCTGTGCATGCACACAAATTATAAAAAACTTTAACAACTTAGAACTCCTTTGCAAGAATCCATCCATGGATTTATTATTCACTACTAAATATAATATCTTAAAATTTTAAAATAAAGACACGAAATATAATATCTTAAAATTTTAAAATAAAGATAAAAATATATATATGTATTTCATATATTTGAAAATAAATTTTAATTGTAATTTTTTTAAATTAAAAAAAAAAACTAATTCTTTCTTTCTAAATTTGACTTTGCAATTTAGGTATACAATAACTACAATTTAAACATACAAATAACAACTAATTTGGATTAAAAAAATTTATGATTCGTAACTCTTTGAAATTCGAAAAAGAGTAGTAATAAACTTCGAGCCCAATATTAAAATGAATTATTGAATCAAATCAATTATTCTTTGTCTTCTCCCGGATGCGGGTGATATTTTAGGCGACAACCATGCCTCTTTTCAGCCATCACAAAGAGCATGTGTCGCCCTCCTTATGCCCATCATTAACACCCATCGCGATAGCTCACCACTCCAGAACATTCAAGGCTCTTTGCGCGTGGGAGAAGCTCCCTCTGTCACTTCGGCTCATGCGACTCGGGCTAGCGAAGGTCCGTCGTCCTAGGTGCTTTCATGGCTTTGCTTCGAACATTAATGCTTGCAGGTACTTCGAATGACAGGCATCTTGTTCAGAACGATGTCAAGATTTATGGCTTGGCTAGAAGCACTATTGGGCTTGCTGTGCGTCAGGAGGTTCTATGTATATCTGTATCAGTGCACCATAGGTTCATTGCAGGAAAGAACATTCCCCTGCGAATTAGTTTTAGGCTCAAGTTGGCATCCATGCCCCGACAGAGAGGAACTCCTAGACGAGCTAGCTCTGGGCGAGGCAAAGCCCAGCGGGGCTGCAGTGCTCAGACCATGGCGGATTACGAACCTCACATCTCTCCGTGTGTCTGTGTTTTAGTTGAAGCCTGGGAGACTCGGGTCCTCAACCAGAAGCTCTCGACTGGTGAGGATGGTAGCCAAATTAATCATTATTGGATGATGAAGAACATGCTCTGCAACCTGGCAGAGGATATGCTCAGCAATTGGTCTGAGGCTCGGGTTGTTGTTCATAGCATGAAAACTAAAATAACAGAGATTGAAGCTCAGCTTACGGTTATGGACAATTCCTTTGCTTGGAAAGGCACGGCTGGCATCTCTAGTCTGAGTGGGATGAAGGCTGGGGGCTGTGCATAGGGTGGCGGTGCCAGTGGCAATGAATCTGGAGGTCGGGCTCTTACCAGTCTCGATGGTAGCGGCAGTGCAACTGGTTGCTCAACCGAATCTCCTCGCGTCAAGCCCTTTCCGATCCCCTCTATGGTTGAGCTTCTCTTCAAACCTCTAAAGGAAATGTCGGCCTAGTAGTCTGAGCAGCAACAGCATATGATTTCTCTAGCCCTAAATGCCTCCACCAACTCGCCTACCTTGTCATAGGAAGAAAGATGGGCCTGCCCCATCACTGAAGAAACTCCTCCAGTTTAATGGACGTGCCACCCAGGTTTTTCGGTCAAGACATTAGTGGTTTTGGTCGGTTTTTAATTATATATCATGTTATTGTCTGGTTTTATGTCTGATATGGAAATCATTGTTTACGCTCAAGTATATGAGCCTGTCGGTTTTATTATGGATTACTGTAATTATGTCTCAGTCATTAGGCCTCAGGCTCACATTCACAGCCATGGACATCTTAGACGTGAATACTGTTAAAGGGTTATTATTTTTTGACAGGCTCTGGAGGGGGCTTCACCTCGTTAAACCTCAGGTAGCCAAGTCAAATTATGTATTTTTTTCCTTTGTAATATAATAGATCTGTGCAGCTTACAGAAAAAAGTATTCTTTTTCTTCATCATGGATGTAAGACAAAAGACTGTCTCATGTTTTAGTGGACTTATGTATTTAGTGAACTAATAAACTTCTTCTAGTACCTTCATTTTTTATGTTTTTAATTTGTTAATTAATGCATGCAAAAGCTTTTAAATGGCTAATAATATAATATAATTACTGCAAGCAAAAGTTCTTAAATAATTAATAATAGAGTGACTTCATGCAAACATTGCTATCAATAAAAGCGAGAATAATAAAAAATTGTAAGTTGTAATGATATTCACTATTAGGGGACATTACTAGTAACTCAAACAAAAAAATATCATATTCAATAAAATTGCATGGATCTTACTCCAAGGTAATTTTGATTGAGAATCTAGATCCCAAGACATTAGTACCTATATTTACCTAGTATATATATTATTAGTTATTTAGGAACTAAATTGTATAATAGTAATTCCATTACTCACCCCTTATTCATATCTATAGATTGCATTGAATCTATTTGTTCTCATGACGATATGACTTCACGGGCTAAGAGATGGAGTCATTAGAGTACAACTAAACGTAATAGTTTTTTATTAGCACCTTCATCAAAAATTAATTTAATAAGTGTATCACTATTGGAGTTAATCTAATATTTATCTAATAGTAAATTTATAATACTTATCCAATATAATTATGATAATCATTGGAGTTGAGCTAATAGTTGTATCTAATAATCCAATAGTTGTATCATCATGATTGGAGTTTTAATTAGTTGAAGTTTAATTCTTCCAACTCTCACCAACTTGACTATATTTTTTGAAATTACTAATTATAAATTATGAACTATGTCCATAATACATTTATCTTAGTTTTGATGAAAAAGCATAGATATTAATTCAGGCAAAAATTTTAAGATATAAAAACCTATAAAAATAAAAAAATTTCACTCTTTTCTAATTTCAAATAACTATGAATCATAATTATCTAATGGGGTTGGCATTTAAATCAAAGTAAAACTTAAAATGGAAATGGATTTTATTTATTTAAGATATTTGAATTTTAATAATAAAAAAATATAATTTTAGATATATAAAATACATATAAGTTTTTATCTTTATTTTTAAATTTTAAGATATTATATTTTCTAAATAATAATGAATAATATTATATTTCCTAAATATATAATAAATTTTAAGATATAATATTTAGTAAATGAATAATAAATCCTTGGATGGATTCATGCTAAGAAGTTATGAGTTATTCTAAACGTCACATAATTAATTAAAACAAACTATTTCTTAAATATATTGAAATTAAGAAGTTTATCATCATTCATTTCTTCCAATAGCCCTAATATTTTTAAGGAAGTTATAACCATGTTTGTGTTTTAAAATATTAACCATTTTCGCGATAAAAATCTTTCAGACACTAGAATAAATCAATAAAAAACAAAATAAAAAAATTGTAATGGATGAAAACATTGTTAGCTATAATAAAGATTTATTATGATTAAATTTTTTAATATTCCAAAAAAATTGATTAAACATTGATATTGTTTTTAAAAGTTGTAACTTCAAAAAGAGCTTTGAAATGGATTTGTATAATGATGTTTGTTATTTCTAAGACAATTTAGAATAATTAACATTAAGAAAATGTTAAGAAAAAATCATTACTCTAGTAATTCAAAAATATGCTATTGAATAGATATTACCACTTAGTAAGTTTGATTTCTAAATATATATTAAAAAAAATTGATTCCTAACTATATATATATATATAAAGACTTGGACTCTTCATTCACTTACAAATTAAAATCAAGCTTCTGAGTCTAATGTTAATACCAACACATTAGTACCGATATTTTGCTTGCATGTATTATTAGTCGTACCTAATAATTCCTATAACTTTATAACTTTTGCATGTATGTATATAAATGTATTATTATATTATTAACTAATTAAAAACTTTTGCATGAGGTAATTATCAACCAGTTAAGTTAAAAACATTTGCATGACGTAATTATGAGCCAGATAAGACAATTTGCATGATGTAATTATGAGCCAGTTAAGACAATTTGCATGTAGTCAAAGGAAGGTACAGCAACAAAATCAACAGTTTAGTCAATACAAGTCGACTAAAACATGACAGGAACTTGTGTTTTACATGCAAGACGAAGACAAATAGTACCTCAACAGATTAATAACTCATTTGAATACTTGGCGACAAGTTTATTGGTGTTGTTTTCAAATTTCAAAGAGCTACATATCATAATATTTTGATAGCCGGTTCATTGTTATAAATTGTTAGAAGAGATAGGCAAAGGAGGTCGTGAACTTATTTCAATACTTTGCTAGAAGCTTGCTGCTATTATTTTCGAATCTGTAAATGCTATCGATCATAATTTTTTGAGCAAGGCTTGTTGTTATAAATTTATAAAAGAGATGGGGAAAGGAACTCATGGAACAGTTTGGAATGCAGTAGAGCAAGTTTCAGGCATAGTTTGTGCCATCAAGAGAATGAATGGAAGGTTCTCTAAATATGAAAATCATAGAAATATTGCAGAGGTGAACTGCTTACAGAATTTGAGCCCTCATAAGAACATACTTGGGTTATGCATGATGCCATATTGGATGGAAGCACCTTATATTTGGTTCTTGAGTTTATGAAATGCGATATGTTAGAGCTAATACTGAGAGGCAGAGGCCGTCCATTCTCAGAGGCTGAGGTGTGCAATTTTTGCTTCCAGATTTTGAAAGGGTTGTCTCACATGCACAAAGAAGGATATTGTCACCGCGACTTGAAGCCAAAGAACTTGTTGGTCAGTGGAGATATTATAAAAAATTGTTGGTTTTGGACTGGCTAAGAACCTGGGAGATGATGCCAATGAGCCACTCCCATATTATGTTGGGACACGTCCATATAGTGCACCGGAACTTCTTCTTGGATCCGCTCATTATGACTTCGCCATCGATATGTGGGCGATGGGTGTTATAATGGTGGAGCTCTTCACTTGCGACCCACTATTTTCAGGCTCCAACATGGTAGAACAGATGAATGACATTTGCTCTTTCATTGGTTCTCCTGATGAGAAAACTTGGCTTCCAGGATTAGAGCTTGCTGCCTCCATGAATTACATATTTCCGGAAATTTTTGTGAAGGTTAGTTCTATTAAACAATTGTGTTCTTTACTACCCAGTGCAAGTGTCCCTGCCATTGATCTCATGAATCTCTTGTTGTCGTGGAATCCTAAAAAAGACCCACAGCGATAGAAGCACTGCATCATCGTTTCTTTTATGTTATTCCCATATTTTTCTTGGTGTTTCCTTCAAAAGCCCATGGTGTGCATAAGCCTTATGATCATAATGGAGGAATGGGTAAGTTGCACATTAATTCAATTGGACGACCAGTAGAACAGCAAATGCGCCTATTTGGAAATTATGGACGTCAAGAAGATGGGAACAACACATCAACTGCCGTACACTAATCTGAATATGCAAACACATCAACTGTCGTAAACCAGTCTGAATATGCCAACAACTGGTCAGAGAACCATTTTAGGTCAAGTTTTCAATATTCAATTTGGCAATAGAGAGGGTTTATGGGGTCATATCAAATTCCTGTATATCAGTCAGCTAATCTGCCATTATACCCATTTCCAATGACCCCAAGTTGTTTCATCCATGACAATCAAGAAGTGCTCAGGCTGCAGTTTATAAACAGGAAGCCAACAGAACCCCCAACTTGTATGAATTTACTTTTTGATTGAATGATAGCAGCAAAGCCTCGAGTCTCAGTTTGCATGCGTTTTTCATATATATGTGTATTTAAAAATATTTCAAAATAATACAAAAATTTTATATGTACTTAAATACTCCATTCATAGTCGAGTACTGGACATCCCCTAGTCGATCGATCTGGGCACTACATTATAGGATCGTCGTGGCTCGCACAGAGGAAGCAGCAGTCCGGGCAGCATAAAATGTTGTTCGTTTCTCATTCCACTTATCTGGAATCCAATTGATCAAATAAGATTACTATTTTGTTCTGAGGTGACCAATCATGGAATGTGCTAAGTGATTTCTGCAATGGCCTTTGTTTTAGTTTTTTAGTTAATAAAGATATTTGTTAAAAGAAAAAAATGATAAAATATATGAAAAGTTATATTTTTATTTTTATTTTTATTTTTAATATTATATTTATAAAATGAATAGTAAATGTGTTGTACTAATTTTTTAATTTTAATTTTAAATTTTAAAATATTATATTTGTTAAGTGAATAATAAAAGTGTGGATGGATTTATAATAAATAGTTCTAAGTTATCAAAGATTTTGATAGAGAAGTTTTAGCACAAGATGTTTTTTATCACTTTTTTATTCAAAGCCTTTAAAAATGGTTTAAAACCCCATTATATCAAAGTAGTGGTGGAATAATCACTCTATTAAATCCAAATTGTAAAATTTTTAAACTAAGAAAAAAAACATGACAGTGTAGCTCTTGATAGAGACTAAACTGCCATAGTGTTTATCTACAATCTCTCAAGAGAGGCCAAGGCTACAAGTTTTATCTTTCATTTCTTCTAAGCCTTCCTCTTTCAAAATCTGCCACCATAAGTTGGGATTAGAGGGTCGAGTAAGTAACAATTTAACAACAATTTAACAAGGCATAAAACTAACAGCAAGGTATTATCCAACCCAAGAGCTCTATAAATAAGTAACCTTTATAGATGCCAATGCAAAATTAAAACCCTAGATTATCCCCCAAAAATAATGTGCCCTTGGCATCACTACAATAATTGAAGGTAACACCAATAAAGATAAATTCCAAAAAACAAGAATAACACATTGAAGTACCCTAGATGAGTTTGACGTTCCAACAAGTTCCATCCCAAAGTCAACCTTTACCATCAACAACTTTTGTAGGAGCACAAATTTACAAAATAAAATAGGAAAGTATGGCTCAAATAAGAATACCTTGCATAATTTATAGGGACTATTGCTATTTATTTTATTCAAGAAGTTAGTTGGATGTTGTAGCTACTTCGACAAAAGACAATCCAAAGAATAGAATCCACTAGAGTTCTCATGTGCTGCATTCTTTGTTGTAGCTTGTGCACCAATCGAAATTGTTAGCCAAGGCAATGGAGGCAACCTGCACTTTAAATCATTGTTATGTTCAACGATATTAGCACCCAATGTAAAACCATAATACATTCATATTCCTATATGGAGAAACTTTGTATTGGCTCAAAATGGATGTCAAAATTACAATCTGGAGGGAAATAATTTCCTTTCTTATAAAGAAACCTTTTGTTCCTTTCAACAAACTTCATTAGAGTGATGTCCTTCTCATCAACCTTTCTCTATGGAGTTGTCAAGGACCTTAACAGAAAAGAATACTCATAAGAAACTACAACTTCTTTTACCTCACTAGTATTAGCACCGGTGTATTCTAACTATGTAGGTGTCATTTAACTAGGTTGCAACTTTTGCTTGTTACAAAAAATGCATCAATATATGGCAATATTTTCTATGTGTCTGGTGGAAGAGGGGGTGAAACCCCATTAGCACCAGAAGATGTAGATACATTAGAAAATGAAGATGAGTGATTTTCTATCTTACTGATGCAGATACTCAGGTTCTTGCCATAGAGGTTCAACAACTGAACTTAGACCCCTGATTATAGTCATGCTTTTTTCATGATCTCTATCAAGTAGTACATCGTCATCCTTTTCTTCGTTGAGTGAGGAAGCAAGAGAACTTAAATATTGTAGGACCCTGAGGTTGTAAAACCAGACATTTGAGCTAAAAGAAGTATTATTTATGCCTCGCCGAAAACATTAGATTTCACCTACTGCAACCTTGCTCATTCTTTCTGCAACATTTGGCAATCCAGTAATGAAAAGATGTCGATGAGGAGGTGCCACTTTCACTAACTTCATAATACATATGCAACATGAGAATCTGCAAGTTCTGACAAACTACAATTGAATAAAGCTACAAAATTACCCTTGCAAAAAAATATAGAGCATGGTAAAGTGATTGAAAAACACAATCTCAATCTCTTAACCTAGAAAGCATAAAATAACATTCAGATAGCCAAAAAAAGATTTTTATTATCCATTCAATTTTAATAAAACCATACTCAATTGCTAACATCACTAATTGTTATGGAGACCACTCATTATGATTTTATCCAGTCAATACAGAATATGAGGGTTGAAATGGAAAGATCCAAATGGATACTATAAGCCTTACCCTTCACACGCCAACAAGGATGATTAAAATCTAGGCTCTATTTCAGGAATACTCGGCAAAAAGACAACACAAAATCAAAAAGGCTTGAACAAATCCCTAAGGCCTCATTTCCCATGGAGATGCATGATTTCAATTACATTCAACCTTTTGATTGAATTTCCAAAGGTATTCCTAATATGTACCATTTTTCATGTATGTGTCCACATATATATCTTATATGCATATTTTTATATATTTTGTATGAAAACATACCATATCCAAAAGTCTATAAACATCTATCATATATGTGTTTGAATCAAGATTCAAAATTAGCGTGAGAGGAATTCTTTTCGAAAAATAAAAAAGAGGCATCCAAATGTGTTATACACTATAATAAATCTCAACCCATTCTTTTTTTACCATACCAAGAATTGCACCCATCATAAGATTACAGTGCATGAACTTGTGCATGGCACTAATACATGGAACTTGCACATGAACTAAAATCTCAAGTTTAACCCATAATATTTGTAAGCTAGTTATCCTGAAATTGGCTATAATACATTTAGTCCAAATACTTTCTAACAATGTCCATGGACACTTTTCATATGCGGGCCTTCCACACATAAAACTCAATTTATTTGCCCACATTTTTTACACTTAATTATTCAACATGTACCACCATATAGTAATCCAAGTTAAACCAGATCCAAATCCCATCCCAAAAAACCCAAATTAGATCCCTCGAAAACCATTGACTCATATACAATGGTAGAAAGATCCATAGACGCATCTAGACATAGATCAAGAATAGGGCACCTATCCTAGGGAAAATCACCCATGTACTTACCAAAAATACACTGATTAAGGCCATTACTATCCTTGAATTACCTATTTGGTTCACCTGATGAGAGCATAGGATCTGCTAATGTAAACTACTACTGAGGCCAGGTGGACATGTACTAACACCAACATCTTGAAAACCATTAAAAAACGTTGATGGATCCACCTTAAGTACCTCTATGGTGATAAAAAAAAAATACCCTAAAGTGGATCCCTTGTCCCTCCATGAGAATAAAAGATTAGGAAAAGTGAGACCATCAACGCTATGTGTACCTTTAATTGTCTTAAAGGAATGGAATATCACTTGTGCAATAGAGGAAACTAGGTTGGGTCCAGAATCCACCAATTTCCCCTTGAACTCAAACCTGTCTATGGTTTCAGGTTAAACCCTCGACCTTCTTTCCATCGAAAACTCTCAAACTCCCATATGAAGCATTATTCTATATGAAGTATTATCCACATTAATATATTACTAAAAATTGGGTTTGGTGTGTGAGTCCCTGGGTTGATATTCCTCTCTATTCAATGTGGTCCATGCATGTAATATTCTTATTTTGTTGCATTTTGGAATAAATTTTATGACCGTAAAATCTCCTTCCTTTCTATCTTGCATTTGTTGCAAGGATTAGTTCAAAACAACATATAAACCCCAATATACATTATCCTTATGCCAATGGTGGTCTCCACAAATATAGTGTCCCCTTACTAACATACTGATCGATTGGTTGGAGACAATCATTTATATATTCACAATATAAACAATTTGGTTATATTCCCTATTTTCCTTTATGTGATGCATGTGATACATGAAATACAATGTATTATTGTGATAGTCTATGAGATTTTATTCCATGTTAATACTTCATGTCTTTTTTAATGAAACATTACTCACATTAATAAAGTTTTACAAATTTGGAAACTAGATTTAGTATCATAAATTATTCAAGGGTTGATGTGATTGTACTTGCTTACTTGAATTTCCCCTCCCTTTATTTTTGTGGGTTATGTGCACACATCTGTGTAATTAATAATAAGGAAATAAATAGCTAGTTATACCTATCTTTCGACATATTCGTTCTTCTACGATTACAAGATCCCATCCCCCCTTATCCCACAGTTATTGTGATAATTAGTGTGCAACAACATATAAGCCCCAATATACAATCATATTTATGCTAATGGGGCCATCCACAATTGTAGTTCCCCCATACTAAATGTTACTCCTATCCCTCCTATGTGTCCCTTGTGCAAGATATATTTAGGTTGCAATTTCAACATTGATTATTTTTCTAATATGTGTCTATATTAACATCTTATTGCACATGTATATTAATAGTAAACCCACATACATAAAATGATAAGATAAATATGGTTTATAAATACTCATATTGGTCAGTACCTTTAAATTAATTAGGGATTGTGGTCTACGATTGATGGTGGTCTACAGTTGGGGTTTTTTCAATCCAAATTCAAGGTGGTGGGCTTAAAGGTTAGGGTTTCTATAGGTTTCTTAGTCCTCCTTATTTTTTCTCCATCGCTTTGGCACACCCATAAGTCATTAAGGTGATGGAATCCTACATTGATCATGTGGAATAATCCTTTACAATGTTTGGTTTCTTAAGTCATATGGATAGGTGCGAAGCTTGGCTAGGGTGTGGAGTACATATCAAGTATCAAAATTAAGGATATAGTTGAGGTTCCAATTAATACACCTTCATGTTGTTAAAATCCAATAGAGATGCATCCCCAAACACATGCCTTGGAGGAATCTAGCTGACATGAGTAAAAATGCTCCAATCATATCTCCAATGCCTTGGATTTAGTTTCAAACTCTAAAGATGAAATTAGACCAAGATGATCAAGAAGAATAAGGTTAAAATGGTGGTGGGTGAATTGTATAAATAACAGCTCGAATGCTATGAGAAAAGATACTAATAAGAAGCGCATTAAATAGATCTTTATACTAAGATAATTCTCACAAGCATATACAGGAAAAATAGAGAGAAGAAAAGAGATTGAATCACATGAATGAAGAGATGAATATTGGAGTGTATCCTTCCATTGAAAAATGATGAATAACAGTGTACATAAATAGTACATCCCTTGATCCGGTGGATTATTCATCTTCTAAAATTACACTGATCCAATATGGTACAAGGTTGTTAATCTATGGTTTTAACTCATATGCTAAACATTATATGCACAGCCCATGCAGTCATAGCATGGTGCGCAGTTATCACAGGGGCTGCGCAGTGCAGTTGTAGTATGGGCCGCGTAGTTTGCGCACCGTCAAGTTGAACATCGAATGGTTCAGGGAGGTTACTCACATGCTGCGACATTTGTATGCTGGGACAGCGGATCGGGTATGTGGCGAAGACCTCACATGCTATGACAGCGGATCAGGTATGTGGCGAAGAACTTACATGCTGCGACATTTGTATGCTGTGACAGCGGATCGAGTATGTGGCGAAGACCTCACATGCTGCGACATTTGTATGTTATGACAGCGGATCGTGTATGTGGCGAAGACCTCACATGCTGCGACATTTGTATGCTGCGACAGCGGATCGGGTATATGGAGAAGTCCTCCTATGCTGCGACTTTTGTGGAGTTGGTGGTGGCATCAAACGGTTACGTTATGTGGCATAGTCTAGTTGCAAGTCATTGCAACGTGTTGTGAGTCGACATATGTGCATGGAGTTGGTTGCAACAGTCGGGGATATGGAACATCGTGGCAACATAACGCTTGTGTAGCGATTTGGTGGGACTGCATGGTTCAGTTTTAGCATATGATTGTAATGATAATGAAAAATATAACAGTTGTCGAACCGTTACTTACCCTGGGACTGAATTCTTATATAAACGCGTTTCTGGCCACATTGGAGAGAACGCTTTCTGTTAGGAGAAGCTTGCGAGAGTTCAGCTGTAATTTATCCAGATTGTTGTTTGTAGGCAGAAGTCGACCATTCTCTGTTATAATTTGGCTTATTTGCTTTTGAAGACCAGATTGTAATTTCCAAAGAGGATTCTTGAGGACTTTTTGCCCAGCATTCTGTTTGTACAACTGCTGAATTTGATTGTTTTAGAGCGCAGAGCATCATTTCTCTGTTATGAGAAGCTTAGAGAGCTTTTGCTGCGAAGTGTCCAGATGTTGTGCTGTAGAAGTCGACATTCTCTGTTATATTTTAGCTTCCTTTGTCTTTTGAATGCTAATTGTAATTTCCAGAAGAGAGGTCTTAAATACTTTGTACAGCATTCTATTCGCAGTTGCTGAAGTTGATTCCAGAACCATTTTTGTACCATTCTAAAGAGATTAATTGGATCGGTACCCATTGGAGAGGGACCCGAAGACGTAGCCCAGTGAAGGGGGTGAACTCCGTTATCAACTTCTGTTTGTAACTCTCTGATTCTGTGTTTCTCTTTTATATCTGTTTATCAGTGTTGTTTTTCAGCCCTGTTCTAAGCATTTAATTTTTGTCAATGCTGTTCCATTAATCAACCTGTTGAACGCATTCTTTTAAAACGAACTTTTAATGCACTCAAGTTGAGGTCCGACGGATCATGTTATGGTATTAGAGCAGGTTAACTGCTTGTGCAAGTTTGTGAATGCTTACCAGGTCCAGGTTAAATCTTGGTGAAGGAGAACATTCTCAAGAACCATGTCTTCTCCACGAGGGGAAGAAGAAGGACATCTCCATGAGGGGAAGAAGAAGGACATACAGAACGGGAAAAACCTGTTATGTCAGAAACTGAGTTTTTGCAGGCTTTTATGAGCATGAAATCCATGATGGAAATTCTACTCGATGAGCGAGCAAAAAGGAAGAAGAAAGAAGAGGGATCTTCATCCAAAGATGCAGAAGTGAAGAAGAAAGAAAAGGGTAAAGGAGTAGGAGGTGATGGTGATCCTCCTGAAACTAATCAAACTTTCTCTTCTTCTCATACTTCTCATCCGAATAATGCAAATGCTAATATGCCATATTTCAAATTGGATGTGAAATTTGAATTACCAATTTATGATGGAGATTTAGATGCTGAAAAGTTAGACAATTGGATCAAGCAGCTTGAAGTATATTGCAGGGTGCAGGGCATTAATGATGATCCTTCCAGGATTCAGTTGGCCACTTTACGAATGAGTGGTATGGCTCTTACTTGGTGGGAGAACAAGATTCAGCAAGATCTTCGAAAGAATGGTAAAATTATTTCAGTTTGGAATGAATTCATTGAAGTATTAAGGAAGCAATTTTATCCTTTAGGTCACATGCAGCAATTAATAATGAGCTGGCAAAATTTTAGACAAGCTAAAGGACAAAGCATTCAAGAATATACTCATGAATTTATAAAGAAGGCTATTGCATTGAATGTTGCATTGGATACGCAAGAAACTCTTCTTAAATATATTGGTGGCATGCATTCTTATTTGCAACATACTTTGTTAATGTTTAACCCCAGTAATTTGGATGATGTATGTGTTCAAGCTACACATTTAGAAGCCAGGGGTAAGCATGATAATGATTCTTTTATGAAGAAGTCATCTAAATTTGACAACAAAGATAAAAGAAAAGATAGGGAAAATAAAACAGCTACCACCGTGAAAGAGGGTGAAAAACCCACATGTTCGCATTGTCAGAAGGGACATGATATCTCTAAGTGTTGGAAACTTCATCCGGAGTTAATTCCAAAGAAGTATGGAGGAAATAAAAACAAAGATAAGGATAATCAAGCAGCTACTGCAGCCATAGTTCAAGACTTGGGATCTGATTCAGGTGATGAGACTAAGATCACAGCAATTGGGATCTGAGGTAAATATAGAGGAACCTGAAAGACTATCACTTGTACAACATGAAGTACAGTTGCAGCAAAGCATGCCTTTCCCAAATTTTGGCATGAATCTGATGATTATTCAAAAGGATGTTTATGATTATGTAAGGAATTGTGTGATGTGCAAATCTATTGATAAAGGGTTGGGATTGTACACACCTATTCATACTTCATCTCGTCCTTGTAAAAATGTTGTAAGGGACTTTGATGAGAGACTACCAATTAGTTTGTGCTTTCACTATATTGGGGTTCATGTAGGGCTTCCTATGACTATTGTACATGTTCGGCACTTCCGAATATTGGGGCAATTTTGGTCAGTTTTATGGCGTCTTAGGGACACTAATTTTGAAAGGAGCACAATTGGGCAAACATGGGTAGTTAGTAGAACAGTCAGTCCATTTCCCCATACTTATTGTGATGAACATCCTAAGGATTGGGATGAACAGTTGCAGCACATGTAGTGCATTAAATCTCCTTTTGAGGCTTGTTTTTGTTATCTGTTGAGGTCACATGTGTACTTTTCTTTTGGCACAAAAGATGTTAGAGTTGGACATCATGATACAAGGAAAGCAGTGTAGCAAATAGTGCAAGAACTGCAGGAGACGAGCCAGGCAATTTGCAAAGCTAGACATGAAAACCATCATCCTTTTGAAGTTGAAAAGCAAGTTTGGTTGCAGATCACCAAGGAAAGATGAAAATGATGTATGGAGATTGGAAAGGTGAGGAAGCTGTATCCTCACTTACTTGCAGAGTGATTCAGGATTTTGGTGGTCCAAAAGCTCTCCAATGGGGAGGAATGATCCGGTGGATTATTCATCTTCTAAAATTACACTGATCCAATATGGTACAAAGTTGTTAATCTATGGTTTTAACTCATATGCTAAACATTATATGCACAGCCCACACAGTCATAGCATGGTGCGCAGTTATCACAGGGGCTGTGCAGCGCAGTTGTAGTATGGGTCGTGTAGTTTGCGCACCGTCAAGTTGAACATCGAATGGCTCGGGGAGGTTACTCACATGCTGTCATTAGAGGAATTTTGGGGTCTAAAATGGGCCTCCTAAGGAAAATAATAAAATAATAGTTAAAATAATAAAATAATAGTTAAAATAATAAAATAAT